>JZKD02S2272842.1:392595-407762 GCA_000966675.3 Picea glauca
CCAAATACGTTCAAGATGATTGATCCAAAAATAATTTTGGATTGCTACAAATAATTTTATGAGCAACAACAGATAAAATTTGGAAAGGCGTCAAGATCAGACAGATGATTTTACAGAACTGATTGCAACCAAACCGTGAGGAATTAGAAGAAACGGTTGAAAACCCAGAACCCAAATGGACCCATTTACCTCCTCTATAGAGATTTGCCCAAAAAAATGTACGATTTGAGATATATTTGGGTCTCTTTTAGAGGCAAATTTCAGGTGGCAGAAATTAATAGTGACGCCCAGACTGTTCATTCATTTTATAAATATATAAGAAAGATCAGAGCCAAGGGGGAGGGAAGAATTGAAGAAAATGATTTTAATCCTTTCTCTTTTGTATATCATTACTTTTGTAAACTTTTTTTTTAATTTCTTTTCAAATGGATTAATGGATGGCTGGAAGCTTTGGGAGAATGGACGAGTATTTTCAAAGAAGAATATGGAATTCCAGGTTGCTTAATGGCTGTTGTCCTGTAAGTAAAATGGTTTTATTTTCATTATAATATATTCATATTCTTTGAATAATTGATTATGAATTGATTTAAATAGTCTTAGTCTTTTTTATCAATACATTGTTAATTATTATCATTTATGTATTAATTTTTTCAATCTTTAAAGTCTATTATCCAAACAATTTCTTCCAGGACTACAGAATGGACAAGTGATTCCAAAAACTTAATAGAACGACATATATGCATTTTGTCTTTAGCCTTTTGTTTATAATGTTGTTATTTATGTTTTTTTAATCCTGTTACATGTGCAGGTCTGATATCTTTAGATTAAATGATCTGTGATGTGTAGGAGGTTTATATTATAAATACCATCTATCATTTGCTTCATCAAAATACAAATGATGTGATTATATCTTCGATTTAAATAATGATATTTATCTTTGAGTTTTAAATTGAATGATAAAATGCATAGATTGTTCCAGATTTATCTTGCTGTAATCATGTATAATTATGAGATCACAGGTTTATGTTTTTATTTCCTTTTCTGTCATTTACATATCATTGAAACTAGAATGTATGGTTCAGCTTTGACTATCCACATGTTCATGTTTCATTAACTTTTTTTGAAAGATTATTTAAATTTATAAAAGAAAAAAAATAAATATTTTTATGTGCTTTCTTTATCTGCTTCCTCGAAGCAATCATTTTTCCATTGATTTTCGTACGTTTCGATTAAAACTTGCATCTTGTAAATCATGTAAATAAATGAGACTTGTATATCTTCTGCTTAAATACAACTACTATAGTTACATTTGAACATATGTACATATATATAGTGTGTTTAGTAATTAGTTAGTTATTTCTCTATTTTATTCGTTTCTTTTATTATTCTTAGATTGGCTAACGGAGCCATTAAACCCGTTAGAACGAGTTACACCAAATGGCTTGGGTTATTTAGACAACCCCAGACCGGACTTGCTCTTCCAGTTGACGGACGAACAATTTCACCCGTCAACACATCCCTGGCCAACCAAGGCTAATTGTTCTAAGGTGGGTTTCCCCTTTCTTCATCATGGTCGTTGTTGTCTTCCATATATTCATATCCTGATTTAAACTCTTCCTCTTCCGAAAAATCATCTAGTTCAGAGACGTCGTCAACTGGCATTTCGGAGATCAGATTAAGAGGATGTTCAATTTTGGTGATTGAAAAATCTCTTAGGTCTTCTACTGTGTGCACAAAAACCTGGTCGGGGGTGTCAACCATTGGTCTGCTTATTTTTTGTCTTCGAGGAAGTATCGGAGCTAAGGACAACACACCGATCTGTCGGGTGTGTGCTCTAGTGATTCTTCTAAATTGATTTAATTCATCATGAGGAAGAGCGTAAGGTATGTCAGAGAACAAGCATTCTTCCTCAGGCTAGGGTGAGATACTCATTTTAGGAGTACTCAGTGTGTGTGGGTTGTCTTGGGAATGACTAGCCATGCATGTGGGATGTTTTGAATCTTACAGGCTATCTAAATTATTATGTGAAATATGTATTCCACCATTCATTCTCCAGGCCCTCCTTCTAGTGCCATTTCTATTGATGGGTCCTAAATCCCTTTAGTTCAACAACAGAAACCAAACCCACAATCGAGTCCCAATTATACTCTGCAACTTTTAATAGTGGGATGGTTCTCCAGATCTTGCGATCCGGCCAATTAATCGATTAGATTTACGTTTTATTTTGAAGGCCTATCCTTCAATTCGAACGTTCTCTTTTTGTATTTTCTTTTGGTGTGACTGGTATAAGATGGAAAGCCGGTATAAACCAACTAGGAAACAAATGGGAACAAACTTAAACTACTGGAGAAGAGGTTGGGTTTGGGATAACCCTTACACCCTAGCATGCAGACAATGATCATATACCACATGCCTATTACTAATAAATTAACCATGTGAATATTCCAATTAGATACGAGTTATCAGAAAACAACATACATGTGATAAACAATGGTAAGTAAAATAATTCACTCCACTCTAATCATCAATTACATAATAACACAAAGATTCATTTTGCATCACTAAAGAAAGAACTGTAAAATATTGCATCAGATAACTTATCAATAGATTTAATAGCTCTTACTCGTTATTGAACCCATTCATAAGATGGAATAGGAAATAGTTCTTCTCCACGTCCAATCATACATGCATTTCATGAAAACATAAACTTGTCTTTGGTCTAGAAGGACTTCTTAATTAAAGGAAGCTCCAAAATAATTCTTAACAAAACTAGAAATGAGAGTTTCTTGCAACAAACATCGACCCTTAACTAATTGGTCAATGCTCTTATTTATAACATAAAATTAACTGAAAATAATGGCTAAAGTGCAGATAATCAAAACAAAATTTTCCACGTGGCGTTCCCTCCTAATAGTTTGTCTAAGAGTCATCTCAAGATATCACTTTAAAAGGGTGACTCTTCTCGTACTCCGACCAGTTGATGAATAGATCCTCGTAGGTATGGGCGTGTGGGAATATATGTTGTTCCATCGGGGCTATGCAAATCTCTCTGATCTCTACCGTATGTACCCGATACTTGACCATATTGACACTTAACTGTTGCAGCATAGCCTGAGATTTGATTGGGTGTTCCATAAACTATCGCACTTGACCTGGCTCTCTTGTTCCTATCACATTTTCTATTTCTTCAGCCCATGATGAATCTTGTTCGGTGTGCAATTTGATTGTGTCATGCAAGTCGATGAGGTCATCGGGCATGCCAAACTCAAGAAGTTCGATATCCTTTATTGCCTTGTTGATTTTGACCCAGTTTCTCTTGCTTCTGGCTCATTTTCTTACATCTCCCGATAAGGCTCTCAAACCATTCTTGCTCAATACTCGGAAGTATCTTTCCTGCAATCGAAATTAAAATTGTTTAGAGACAACGTATAGAAAAACACTTGGTAAAATAAACATATGAAGTGTAAACGTGAAGAATCCAGACTGGTACATACCTGGAAAGCTTGCCAAACTAGGTTGTTTGATACTGACGAGATATCTGCAATCTTTTGAATTGCTTGCACCGCTTCTGTTAGTGCCATCATTTTTTTTTCCTAGTTAGGGTGGGTTACATCTGCGTGCCACAGCATGAAATATCAGGTATGGAAAAATATGAGATTTGAAGTCACGCCAATGGCAGGTTGGCCTTTGGAGTCGGGAAAGGATGTCAGAGCCAAACATGTGTTGAAAGTATGAGTATGTTCCAAAAGAGTCAGATCTTGTCATAAGGGAATTCATTAGGCACCCCAGGTTGAGGCAAGTTGTTTAAACAGAAGTTGCATCAACAAGTGCATCAACCATCATCAATTCATCATGAAGGCTGGGGGATTGAAAAATCAAGGTGATCGTACCACAAACCTTTTGTATTTCCTATCGGTTGTATCTCACACACCTCGGAACATGCTTGTCGTGTGGATGTGCCACAAAAAATATTCAGTTTTCTTCAAACATCTAGTCGCCATGGATCTAGTGTTCCCTGGCACGTTTCCACACACTAGCCGCTCTGTTATAAATTGTGGATGTTTTTCATGTGTTCTACTCACCAACTGAGCTTATGACCTGCCGGTAATTCACCCACGAGCCCATTCTGATCAATTCTTTTTTCTTTTTTCTTTGGTCCATCGTCAAGTTCCCGACGCATAAGACAAATACGTTGTCACACCATGGGAACCCCTCAAAACATAAGTCGGGGCACGCGAGGCATCCAAAGTGCCAGGATTGAGCCCCAAAACACCTGGTATTCATTCTTACTCATAGTGGCCATTCCCGAGGCTTCAAAGGGATGTTCCTACCTACTTGCGGAAATGATGGCATCACACCATGTGGAGGCTGAAGTAGAAGACGTTGTTTCGGAAGGAAGGACGTCGGAAGCCATTCCTCCATAATAGAAGGTAACCTAGAAAAGGGGAAGGCCAAGGAAGAATAAGGAGGTTGGGGAAAATGAAATCCCGAGTGAGTCATGTGCAAGATCGGTTGCCGATGAATTATTGATGCATGTTATCCGACTAGATCCTGTTGAATCCACAAATTGGGGAAGCGGTAGAAGAAAGAGGACGACAGATGCCACGGGTTATAACGTTCGAGTGTTGAATCAGTAGCTGGAGTAGGCACAACTCACCATTGCTGAACTATACCATGAAAATAAATAATTAAGACGATAATTGGCAGAAAGGACCCTCGAGGTGTCAGCATCACAAGGTTATGAAGGGAACCTGACATGGCTCAAGAGACAACTCTCGGAAGCGAAAGATACAATCGTATAGCTGCACGAAGTGCGAAGGGCGTCGCAAGAACTGAATATGAAAACATCTCAGGGAACATGAAGTATCTGGTGAGAAAGTCCATGTAGATCTTGTCAGCGCACAAAAGAGGCATGATTAATGAACCCTATTTTGTATTCTCAGACGTGGCACAAAACTTGATAGCTTTTTTTTTTTGAAAATTTTCATGTTCTTAATGTAAACTGAGTTGGTTGGCCAAAAGGTGTAGACAGTGTCTTTTGTATGTGATCTGAGCTTGATGTAAATATAATATAAAGTCTTGAAACTTTGACGAAAGGATTCTGGTTGTAGTGGTTGGATGCTTCGTTTCTTTTCTTTGCGTATGTATCTCTTGTGTTCTTTGTCCATATTTTCTTATCTGATTCAGAACGTATTTTTTAAGCCTAGGATTCACTGCGCAACGCCCCTTGTTTTTTTCATTTAGACAGACCATATTTATTTCAAGTTAGCCCCAAATTATACTTAGTGGTGCTCCGAGTTACTTTGTATTTTTCATTGATACCCTTCTACGAAAAACCTCCAACGTCGATCGATTTCATCGTGCGGTGATGACGTGGCACTGAAGAATGGTGACATAGATCGTGGGTATTGGTTCGACTTGGAAATTTGTTCAAGTTGTGCACTCTAAGCTAAACTTGGGACTACAGATGCTGAAAATGTATAGGGGATCGATGTTCAGGAATAAACCTATCGCATAGGTTCCTTTGGGTTAGCGTCCTCAAAAACTCCCGATGCTGAAAATGTTTTGGAAGTTGACGATCGGAGAAAAACTTTAGCATAGTTTGCATGTTAGTCACGATTTGATCTTCTCCGATTTTGTTAAGCGAGTTGGGTATCGGCTATCGATGATATCATTTCTTTCTTTGTTCAGTGTTTAATCTTTTAGACTTTTACTAACACCGAAGGGGATCGGTTGTCGGTAATATCCTTGTATGATGCTCGTCATGAAAGAAAACTTCCTTCTGTCGATGCCGATGAAAATTGGCGCTCAGCGACTGTGGTTTTTCAAGTGATTTTATTTCATCCTTTAATTCCTTCTGATGTCGAATCTTTGAGCGTGTCGGGGAGAGTGTTTTGGCTGTTGATTCCTTATTTAAGTATTAAGTCTTTTTCTTTTAATTCATGAGTTTTCATAGATCCAAGAAAAAATTTAAATACTTAATGAGAGTCAAGATGGTAAGAAAACACAACATTTTTCACAATGAAGATGAATCAGACAGTGAAAAAAGATCAAGTGGTACCCAAAAAGTAAAATTTGACATAGACTTTTTTAGGGTGTGTTGAATGCTCAACACGACTTCCACGTGTCACCTAGATTCGTACATTTTGCAGAAACTATATGTCCATTAAAATGTGATACATGTCACCCATTGAAGGGGCCATGTGTCATCTCTTCCTTGTCGCATGTCACCTCCCTGGCACACATTCATTATGTTTACTAGTGGGTGGAGTACTCAGGACCCACCTATCCTTACCCTTTCATTTAACACTTCACCTTGAGCAAGGGTGAACCCTTTGGTAGACTAGGACTTCAGGACTCCGGTGGTATGGGGTGAAGTATCATAGATAAGGTAGAATTTTCGAAGGTCAGATCCACGTGGTGAGATTTCGGGCTCCTTCGGGAGTTCGGGATTTCTAGACTCTGGAGGGTTTGCGCACAAAAGAAAAAGGGGCATTTAGTGCCGAAGTGTCAAACGTCATGTTGTTCCTGATATTAAACTTGAGGCTCAAAGAGTAATGTCAGGCATCAGGAATGTTTAAAGGGAATGTTTTAAAAGAGTGATTTTTCTACCTTTAGTTATATAAGAAATGATCCTTAAATGAAATTAATAATAGGAAAGTACAGAGGCAATATTTTGTTGTCTAAGTCACAATTATAATATCAAATGGTGTGGAGGATAGTTACAAAAGCAGTTAAACAAAGCTAGGCATCAATTGCAGAAGAGTCTCACCTTGTTTGTAGTGGAAGAAAAGTGGAGAACACACCCTTGAATAGGATATGAAATGCGGTAATTCATGCAGCTTGCAGGTCTTGTATTACTTACAGTAAATATAGAGGGAAAAATTCTTACTTAATGAATTGATGATATAATATAATCACAGCAGTTGTAATACTAAATTGCAATCAATCGCTTTATATAAATAAATTCAAAGAAATGAGGATACAGAGGAAACACATAACTCAAACTGAACGAAAATTAGAATATCTTTTTGCACTTGTATTAATACTCAAAAAAGGAGAGTTTTTTCTATTACATCTAGAAAGAAGAAACCTGGTATAAATATTGAATCTATGTATTTATACAAAAATTGTCACAACCCAAAACGGTTGGAATTATTACAATAATTGATTAAATAGCATATATCTGAATAAGACAACAGTGTGTAAAATTTGATGAGCTCCGCTAGCATTCTCCTCTATCTCTTCATCTACTTGGAAAAAAAATCCTCTTTTCCTTAGTCCTTTAGGTTGAACATAGATGTCATACAAACTCCTTAATAATATGTCATATTGTCTTGGTTGTTTTAGTTTGTTGCCACCTATCCCTCCAGATATGTTTAGCAATGCAATGGAACATAGTTGAGATCAGGGAGGAATGATAATCGAATGAGTATCACTACATGGCTCGTTAAGGAATGTATAACGGGCATAAGAAAAAGTAATCGTTTGTGGGAAGAATGACAATGGAACAAGTGTATGATGATGAATTAGGGATAAGTGAATATTAGAATGTGAATGAATGAGATAAGTGGTTGTAGGAAGGTGAAAGGTAGGGAGGGTAAGAAACAAGGGCACTATGCATGTTTTCTTATTTGCTTCTCGCTATGTTTTCTTTTCCATGTTCAATACATTGGTTGCATCTATTCAATAATTCCAACATGAACCTTGAGGGTTCAATTGTTTCATTTACCTCAAAAGTGAATAAGTTCCTCTCTACCTGAGGCATCTTTTCTTGGATCTTTTTTATTTTCTGAGTTGTCTCTTAGAACTATGAGCTTGGACTTACTAGCCATTTATTTATCTTAAGAAGATAAAATTGGCTCATTTCATGAATGGATGTTAGAGTTTCTTCCTTTCTCTTTCTGGAATTTTGTTGGTTCATTTCAATATCAATTTGCCCCTAGGATTTTGAGATATTGATTCCTTTAAAATCAATTAGCCTCTTATCTAATGATGACAACGCTTCCAGGAAAGCATCCTTTACCTCCCTAGCTAATCTTTTTCTTTCTGCTAGATTTGTTTCCTAGACCTTTAGGGCATATCACCTCGTAATTGTTCATAAGGAGAGAGTAGAGGAAAATCAGACACATTATCTTTGTGCACCAATATGATAGCTTATTGAAACCTAGCTTGATTTGAGTGAGCTTCTCTTTCCTTGACATAGATTTCCTTCAGAGAAAGGTCTACTGCCTAGTATCACTTTTGGATGACATTTACCTTCAGAAAAATTTCCTGTTGGGCAATTTCTAGCTTCTCATTTATTTCCCGTGCTTGAGTTTGGAAGGTCGAGATATCTATCAAGGTACCTTTGGTTAGGTCCAATATAGCTTGCAATTTTTTTATCAATTCATCGTGCTGAGTGACCAATCCTTGGTTTGTTTGTGAACTCTAATGGAGCTCCTCAAGGTTAGCCTGAAGTTGTTGGATTTGTTGTCAATCATGACTCTAATTTGCTCAAACTCTTGACTCATCTTGTTCCTGATAGTTTGTTCCATGGCATGTATTTTACTTTGCAAGTGTTGTACCAATAGGCACTTATGTCATAGTTGTTCGGACAAATTGTCCACAAACCATTGATTGGCAGTGGCAAAAGCACCCATAGAACCTGCAACTTCTTTCGTGAACTTTGGATCATCTCGATTATTCCCATCATACACCATTCTCTACCTTTTAGTTATCACTCCATCTTTCTGGCCTGATTCCCTTTCACGATGGCCTTCTGTTTTTGACTAAAAAAGAAATCTGAAGGAGGCATCTCTTCGGTCGAGATGGGGGTAAGATCATCTACAAAAACAATTTCGTAATTAGGATTTTCGAGGCTGTATTGGAGAGGTTTCAATGATGTAATGGTAGTACCAATATCCGTAGGCTAATGCTGCTTTGTTGTATTTGAGGTGCCAGCTGGGGTAGTTGGTGACGAGGGAGGCACATTTTGTCCCTTCTTTAGGAAAGCTTCTGGTTGAGAATTTTCCTGGGGGCCTAGCTATCCTGACAATGATGCTTTTAATTTCTGTGCCAATACCTCCAATCTCTTCGGGGTTTCCTCAACTTTATGCTTACCAGAATGACTCACTTCAGAACCTGTTGACCTTGCTTCCTGAGAAGGGGGAGTGGCTATTTTCTCCCCTTGTAGTACATTCGGTAGGATATTCCTCCTGTGTTTTTGGAAACTGATCAAACTAGCTTGTTGATCTGGGGGTAAGGCTTGAAATATGTCATGTACCTCCTCATAAGATCTAACTCCCCTGAATATTTCATCATACGGGGAGTTTTCGTGCATATATTGTTTCATGTTGAATTGGGATAGGTGGTTTTCCACAATATTACGTGGATCGTGTCTTTTGAACTCGATGTCAACCAATTTGACATCTTCTAGAGCCACAGCCTCCACTTTGGAGTGACCAAAATCTAGTAATGAAAACATCCCAACATGAATAGGAAAAGTCGACCATACCTTTTTCTGCGCTACCTTCAACTCTTTGTTGATGCCTCCTGTTACTGTCTGGTAGGCCACTTCTCTGCATACCAGCCGATTTGGTAAAAATCGTGGCAGAGCATGGGGAGGAACCGAGCACCCAAAAACCTTGATGTATGAGAATTTCTTCTTAATAAACCAATCTTCTAGTTTACCCAGATTTCCCATAATCTTGTCTAAAATTCGAGGAGGTGGGTGACCATACAGGGATATATGAGCAAGAACCACCACATTGTGACATATTTCACAAAATAAATCCTTGGATTTTTCTTCCCATAGATTGCAATGGTAGAAATGAATGGGCTCTGCATTGGCTGGGGTCCAACTCTAATTCATTAATGGAAAAGGTGTCATGAAACAAATGGTGTCCATGATATATGTCGACATATAAAAGGGGGCAGGTTGTCCCTTTGACTTTGTTGTCTTATATTCAGCAATCCCTTTGGCCATGTTATCAGACGACATTTTGGCCCAGTTAAAAGTGTAACCCTCTGCTACCTCATGCATGATGGATACCCATTCCACCGAGAAGTGCATAGGAATATTCTTCCCAAAAAATCGACATAGCATCATGGCTGCATACACCATATGAGCATCCAAATGCGTTGTGTCATATATACCATGAGCATCAGTTATGAATATCTCTACGTGCCCCCACCAAGACTTGATTATATTGGGATAGTTCTGGTCATAATGGATGCACTCCTTTTGCTCAAACTCCAGAATGAATACAGCATTGAATGTATATCTAGGATTAGAGAAGAGTTTATACATTACTTGCATATGTTCTGGTCGAAAAGAACTGACAACGGCCTTCTTATGGTTAACGATGCTCCTGGTTTGGACGTCAACGTGCTCCAAGGACCAGCTTATCATGTTGTTATAAGGCATGAGCCTCAGCTGTGCCACTATTTTGTGCAGCTCTGACTGCACTATATGTCTGTGTTTATATGTATAAGTGTCGCCCTCTTCTTTGGTAGAGTCCTCGGGATAGTTGATGATTTCACGCTCTAGAATCTTGAACACCTGCGCCCAATATTTAATAGTGTCTGTGGATCGCAGAGTAGTGTCTGACAGAACGTCTTCATTTGGGTTTGAATCCTTGCTTGTCACATTAGGATTTTTTGTCATTTTTCGTGGCACCATAACTTCTAAGGAGACAGTGTGAAATTATCTGTTGTAGAGAAAATCCATGAGTCTTTCAAACAGATAAATCTTACTAATTTCATAAGGTGAAAATGAATTTGAAATCGAAGTGCTTTTATTAAAAATAGAGTAATCGCTTTTCATATAGCTTCATAGATAGAAATTTATTAACGTTTAATGGGAAATTCTACCTGGCGATCCGCGATCTGCATTTGAATCATTATCCTTAACTATTCATCAATGCCATCAATACTTCAATGGTTCGTGTTCAGGAGTTTTCGATGTGACAGAGTGGGAAACTCCCGAATCCCGAATTTGCGAAAATATTAGTCTTTGAATAATCACTTGTAAAATTTTAATTAATCATGTTTAAGATGGTGCATTAACTTCAAGTATTTCGGGAGTTCGGACTTTAGAGACTTCCAATGTATCTTGAGAGGGATTTCCCGAAACCCGAAATGAGAAACAATTAATTATCTTTTGATCATGGTTAACTTAATTATTTAATGTTTAATACTTCAGCATTTTTATATTTCGGTGATTCGTTAATTCATTCTTTGTTAACATCCCAAAGGATCATCTCCCGTAGTGATGTGTCA
Source organism: Picea glauca (assembly GCA_000966675.3). Classification (NCBI taxonomy): domain Eukaryota; kingdom Viridiplantae; phylum Streptophyta; class Pinopsida; order Pinales; family Pinaceae; genus Picea; species Picea glauca. Next base: position 403,858 of record JZKD02S2272842.1, read on the forward strand.
TAGACTAGGTCATTCTGACATGTCAAGGAAAGCAAGGTGCCATGTGTTACTTGGCATCTTGTGAAGTATCCAATGAAAAAGTTAAAAATGGGTGCCATGTGGCGACTCAGGAAAGACTCGAAAGGTACACGTGTCCTACAACCTGTGTCTTAAAAGGTTTAGAAAATGTTGTAAGCAGACACCTTCGGATTTCCGAGTTTCGGGGTTTCTATTGTTAAGACTTATTGAAACATCTAAAGCGTGGATCTCCAAAATGACCGTTAGAGATTTACCTCTTTAAAATTCAGGGCGGCTCTAAAACTCCAGAGGTATTAGGATCATTCAATCAAAAGGAAAAAATTATCAATGGATGATATTATGCACGCCTTTTTATTTACCAACCAGCAAATGAATTTAATTTTAAAATCAAAATGCCATTTACCAATTTTCAGTTTTCTTTGGGTAGAATTATATTTTAATGAGGTGAAAAGTATAGGGCTCAAAAGTTCAAAATTGTATGTGTTCCAACATAGGCTCCATCTGGGGATCGTGTCTCCCTATGAGACATGGAAGAATAGTAGGTCGAGTGTCTTTATTGGGAAAATGGAGTCATTATTGCATTTATGGGAAACACTTTTAGGGATTAATCATATAGAGAAAAATTGAACTTCAACCGAATCTCAGAAAACCTTCAAAATACCCCCAACTATTGATCTCAAGTTAGGCTATTTAAAATTTCCCTTTCCTGAAACTGAGTTTAGATCTGTTCAAGATAATCAAAAAAACTTTAACCGAAATATCATACTTTGACAGACTTTGTTCGCATCAAGGTTAAGTAGATGTAACAATTTATTTAGGGAATCCCTCATTGCTCCAGAATGTAAATATTACCAGAAAGAGAATTAGATGTCAGAGTATGTTTTGTAGATATGTATGACACCCATATAGATATCATAGATATTTCTTCATTGCCAGCGAGTCTGTTCAGTACCCTGGTGAAGTTGTCTACTTATCCCATTGAATTTCCTTTCACCACTTCAATTAGCACTTTTGCATTTTGCTGAGATGAGGGAAATCATTGCATGAATTTCCTTTCATCATCTCTTTGGACACGACGGGGGAAATCAAATTATGAATTTTCTTTCACCATCTGTCTTTTATTTTAGTATTTTAAGTGGGAGCAATCAATCTGTATGTATCATACAAGGGATGATATCCGCTTAAAATTTTGAAAGGAAGGTCTGTCAAAAAAAATTTAGATATACTCTGAAACTAATTTTCTCCCAATCTTCAATACACCTTCGCCTATAGGGAAGATTTTATAAGGATTTGATTTTCAAGGATCGACCTTGAGAGAATTGGTCAAATTAAAATCCAATAGAAGAGTTAAAGTTATTAGGATTAACCTAGACATACTTTCTTTCAGTCAAAATCGAAGGAATGTAAATATTTTCTCCTAATATTGTTTTGGAGATATGTTTTTAAGTTTTCAGAGTCAATGAACAATTCTTTCTTTCTTTCTATGAAAACCCAGGAAAGGTAGTGAATATCATAAGAGAATCAAAGCTCAGGGATAGGAAAAATAAACTGGGATGATGACTCAGAGGGCCAGACTCAAAAATCCTAATCCCGCACAAGTTGTTCAGTGATTTTCGAACCTCTTTTCAAGTCTTCTTTATTCTTGTTTCCTTTTTCCTTTTATTTTATTTTTTTATTTCATTTTCAGTTCATTCGGAGAAGGATTTAGAATTAATTTGTAATTTTATACTTATCTGATCCTTGATCAGGTGGCAACATCTATATGAGTGAAAAACCCCTTTATCTCCACTAAGATTTCCTTAAACTTTTAGTTTGAACTAGCGGGGTAGGAGTTCATACCTCAGATTTCCTTTGCATTTCCAATCAAGCAGATCATTAATTTATCACATGTTTTGAGAGAAAGTGAATGTTTTGAAAAATGAGTGTTGTATTCCGAATGCATCCTTAACTCTCGTCTGACAATAAGTATTATGCACTGGAAAAAAAATAGGAAGTGTCAGGAAATTCCACAGAAGTAGAGATGGTATGTGATACAGATGTATTTATATTTTGCTTTGATGATCTCAAGTAAACATGATTTATTTACAACAATTGAAAATATGACTTGGGTAATTTACAAAATAAAAGTAAAATTGCAAATCGAAACAGAAAACAAAAGTTTATCCAAATCGATATATACAATGGGAATATGAAAAATGATTATTGCATAAAATGTTTTAAGTAATGCCCATTGATAGGAGCATCAAGTATTTCTCCATCGAGGTTTTCTAGTAAGAAATAGTTTTTTCCTTCAGCAACTATGATTTTGAATGTCCTGAACCAGAGGTGGTCAAACTTTCCATGCTTCCCTATGTCTTCTTTTCTAGCATCCCACTTTAAAACTAAAGCTCCAGGAAGAAACTCCCTGTCTTTATCTTTTTTATCAAAAAGGGCTTTCATATTATCCTGGTACTTATGAATCTTATCATCTACTTCGGCCCTATTTTGTTGAACTTTGATTATTTGATTTATCCTTCTTGTAACGTCATTTGGCTTTTCATTTGCATCCTACCAGAGATTCATCACAGGAAGAGAAAGATTGATAGGAATGACAATGTTGGTACCATAATCCAATTGAAAATGTGACATACCTATTGATTTATTGGTGCCGATTTGGTTCACCCATAGGGCATATTTTAGGTGAATGTGCCAAGCCTTTTTATTTTCTGTCAACACTTTTTTTATTATATTCATTAGGCTCTTTTTAGATGATTCAACCAACCCATTCCCCTTAGGATAATAGGCTATAAAATGTCCTAACGTAATGTTGTAGTTTTGGCAGAAATTGATCATTGCCATAGATTTGAAAGCTTGGGCGTTGTTAGTGACTATTTTCCGAGGACAACCAAATCTCGACAGGATGTTCTCTTCCAAGAAGTTTATTACTACCAAATGTATAACATTCTTATTCAAAATGGCTTCTACCCACTTCGTGAAGTAATTGGTAGCGGTTAAAATCCATCTATGTTGAGTTCTTGATTGTGGATGGATTTCTCCGATGAATTTCAGGCCCCATTGTTGAAAAGGAGATTCTTCTTTGACCAGGATCAAAGGTAGTGCAGGGAGATTTTTCTTACCAGAGAACAACTGGCAAGAGTTGCAGGCTCTGACCTTGGCATTCACATCAATAAATAACTTTGGCCAATAATATCCATCTCTTAATCTTGTAGGTCGTTTCCCTTCAGGCGTGGTGTCTTCCACACACTTCTTCATGAAATTCATTTATGACACCTTCTGTTTCAAATTTTGTTAAGCAACATAACAAGAAACCTAAAGGATCCTTCTAGTACAATTGGACATCAATAATACAATATTTAACTGTGCGTAGCTTCAAAGTTCTCTCTTTGGACAGAGTCATGTCATTCGGGTAGTGGAGGGTAAGGAGGTATGAAACAACATCACAATACCAAGAAGAGGAAGAAAACTTATCTTCAATTCGAATCATAAGGGTTTGATCATCAAGCTCCTATATTTCTAAGAGATATTCGTGTGATTCTAGGTGATTTATCCTGAGCACCCTGAAATTTGATTCAGCTAACAGTTTTTCTAGGCCTTGACCTTTGACTAGCTTGGTCGGTTTCACTTCTAGATCAAATTCTTGAATTTTAGCTAATCATTGTCTGATTCTCCCATCACTGTCTGACTGAACTAAGATGTCTTTGATAGCATTAGTTGGCACGCAAGCGATTACCTTGGAATGCATTACATATGTCCTGAAATCCTTGAGAGCCTTCATGTTAAGCCCTAATATTGGCTCATTACCCCTTAATTGGGGAATATTAGATTAGTAATGTTATTTTATTTATGTCGGATTTAGGCCATTAGTTGTAATTATACCTCCTAGTCTC
>JZKD02S2272842.1:409608-434290 GCA_000966675.3 Picea glauca
CAATAAGATCAATCTTACTATGGAGGAATATGTAATGAATAGTCCAATGATTGTTATACCCATGGGTGGTGCAGATGTTGTACTAGGAATCCAATGGTTACAATCATTAGGAACAGTGGCTAATATTTGGTTCTTAACACTTCACCATTGCGTATGCTTTTTTCTTAAGTATATCGTACCTTAATTCTGCATCCCTGAGGCTTTTGCTAAAGAAAGCTATTGGTTGCTCGAATCGTTCCTCTTTCTTTTGCAGGAGTATCGTTGCAATAGTATGTTCGGAAGCGAATGACAAGATCATGAATTCCTTTGTATAGTTTGGACTTGCTAACACATGTGCTTCCCCTATATCTTTCTTGATGCACTTGAAGGATGGTTTAGCTTCAGTGGTCCATTTCACTTCGTTGTCTTTCTTCAACATATATGTAATCATTTTAATTATTTCAGCAAAAATGGGAATGAATCTTCTCAAAAAGTTGATCTTTCCTAAAAAAGAATGAATTTCTTTTATGTTCATAGGAATATTAATCGTGTCTATAGCCTCAACTTATTTAGGGTCGACCTTGATTCCTTCTTTTGACACTATATGACCCAAGATGTTACCTTCTTGCATAGTGAAATGCGATTTCTTGTGATTAAGAGACAAACCGAACTTTCTGCATTTTTTGAAGGTCTGCCTGAGTTGTAGAAGATGTTCTGCATTAGAGTTAGAAAAAAATGTCAAATCATCAAGATAAATAACAACAAATTTGTCTTTCTCACCGATGAACGCGATGTCCATCACTCTCTGAAAAGTAGCCCCTGCGTTCATCAAACCAAATGGAATTTTATCATACATGAAATTTCCTCATGGAGTGGTAAACGCGGTCTTTTCTCTATCATTTTCATGGAAAACAATTTGATTGTATCCATAAACACCATCAATCATGGACATCCTGTTAGCTACAACTACCTTTTCTAGGACATGATCCATTTTCGAGAGTGGGTAGCTGTCTTTGAGGAACGACCGATTTAATTTTCTGAAATCCACACAGAGCCTTATTTCACCATTTTTCTTTCTAACGAGGACTAAACTTGCTACCCATTCAGAATACCTGAGTGGAATGATAATTTTCGCATCGAGAATTTTCTTGACTTCCCTTTCTACCACTGGAAAGAGAATAGGGTTTATCTGTTTAATTTTTTGTCTGAAAGGTTTAATACCATGTTTTGGAGGAATCTTATGTTCGATAACAAAGGTATCATAAGTTTTCAGATCATCATAAGACCAAGAAAAAACATCCTTGTACTTTCTAAGCAACTCAGCATACTTACTTTTCATTTGGGCCAGAAGGTACTTTGATATCTTGACCATTTTTGGATCTTCATTAGTTCCTACATTACAGTCTTCAACTTCTTCGGGTTGAGGACGTAAGGTAGACTTTAAAGGTATATCATCCTGGTCAAACAATATTTCTAAGGGGATCAGTTCTCTGGGAATCTGATTTTTCTTAAGAACGAGCATACGATGGTTCACGATCTTGTCTTGGAATTTTTCTGGGTTCTCTCCTTCTTGCATAACCCAAGCAGGATCATTTTGGTTTTCCTGATCTATGTGATTTTCAGAAAACTCATCAATCATCTCTAGAAACTGTTTAATTTGTTCATCATCCTCGAACACTTTCCATTGTTGAACGTTGTTCGAGATCGAGGGTCTGTGTCTCATCTCAATGTGATACTTCAATTTCAAGATAGTGGGTGGTATGAAGGTCGCAACAGCCTTGGCCAAGGAATAGGCTTGTTGGTTCTCCATTCTAGGAATAGAGTGTATGTTAAAAGATGAGAAGAAACAATTCATGTATGATCTCAACCTTGGGTGTTTATCTTGATATTGTTGTTTCACATGTTTTACAATAAGCTCTGCATCACCATAAACTATTAGAGGTTCGATTTTTAACTTACTCGCAGCTTCTAATCCCAACACCATAGCTTCATATTCACAAACTTTATTCGTATAATCGATATCCCACTGTAATATATAAGAGAATGGAATAACATACTCATCACCTAGTGCCATGAATAAAACTCCAACTCCTGCTCCTTCGTAGGATGAGGCACCATCGAAGAACATTTTCCACATTCCTTCTCTAATATTTACATTTTTCTTTGTTATTTCTATTTTTTTATTTTCTTCTTCTATACATTCTTCGAAATCGTCATCTATAGATAATATACAATTTCCTAAGTCCTGATCAACAACATAGATTGGTAATTATTGGGGTTTTGGGGGTCATTACAGTATACACCAGTCTAGTTTCTTTGTGCATTCGTGTGAATTTCCCACCAAAAATTAGGATTGTAGCATAAGTCATGTCTAGTTGAACTGATCCTCCTAATTTGGCGCCCCAAGAATTGGATAGAAGCATGACATACTTGGGAGGGACGTCAACAATGAACACATCCATAAGAACACTTTTCACATGGATTTGAGCAAGATTTACTACAAAATATTTAATCATTCCTAGACACTTAACTTTTCTAGAATCAAACAAGTACAAATCTTGATAAGGTCTAGTAATTTCAAGGCCTAGCTTCTCCATGATAATTTTAGGCATTAAATTATGAGAGCCCCCAGAATATAACATACAATTGTGGAGTAAATGGTCATGCACAATTAGTGTAATATAAAATGGAGCAACATAATCCTTGTTGTTTTCGATGTGTGGACCGAACATGATCGTAGGTCTTTCATCCTGCTGATTAATAACATATGCATGACATTCAGCATCAGAAAATTTTATCACCTTAGCGATTTGATTTTTATAAATCGGGTTTTTTGCAAGCTCAACCAGAGGCATTGGGATTTTAATTTTATTAAGTTCATTTTCTAAACTGAAACCTCCAATTGTTTTTTCAATTTCTCTGGTTGGAACTTTTGCTTCTGTATTTTATGGTTTCTTAGTCTGCGTTGTTCTTGTTTCAACTGGCTTCGTCTGGGAAGCTTGTGTTTTGATTGGTGGTTTAGTAATTGTTGCCTCATTCATTTTACTTCGTGACAAAATCTTTTTTGGTGGAACATTCGTAGAATTTTTCTCTCTGGGCCTTAAATCATACTTTTGTTGGAGTTCGACCATTATTGAGTCGGCAATCCCTTGATACGTAGAATCTTCTAGATTGTTGATGCTTTCTTCAATATTAAACAAGGATTCTAGGTCTAAAGATTTTTCATAATCCTGCCTGGTTAAGTGTGGCTCCAAATCGTCATCGCTAAGGTTATTCAGATCTTCTTCTAATTCCTCATAATTTTGCATTTCATCTCTTTGCATAAAATTTTCAGTTTTAAACGGAGCTTAGATATTTTGATCTTCATTTTTTATTTGTATCTGTTGCATCTGGGGGTTAGGGTTTCTCTTGAACTTATTTCTAATGTAAGTATCATGTTTGGCTTGATCTAATTTCATTTTGGATATCTTGTTTGATAAATCTTTAATTATCTTGGCCATCTCATCCATTTTTTCTTCTACGGACTTCCCAAATCTAGAGGGTCCTGCCTGTTCTTTGAAATGCCTAGGTTCTATGGTTCCCAACTCAACCTTAGTTTTTAATTTCCCGGATGCCATTATATTAGATTCAATTTCTATGGCGTCATCTTGCATTGCTGCTAGAGTGGTATACCTTCTTTCTCTTAAGAGGAGGGAAAAGTCATGTTCAAAAGCTCCTGCAAAATTTACTTTTGCAGCAGGTTGAGAAGGTTTGACTTCAGCTGGGATTTTGTTATACAGTTTGTTGAACCTATAGGGAAATTCAAGAACTAATTCATATTTTTTTTTCTTAAAGCCCAAAATTCGATTAAATAATAGAGATGGACCTTTTTCTCTCCCCATTGTCTTAGGAAGGCATTTTCTAGATCATCATATGACCGTATGGAACCTATAGGGAGTCCTCTGAACCAGTTTTTCACTTGTCCTTCAAAGGTTTGTACTAACAACCTTGACTAAACATCTTCGTGTTCGATGCCAAGGATATCAACAAACTAGTCAAAAAAGGCTATGTGCTCAGTCGTAGTTAGATCTCCTTCTCCCATGACTTTGAGGAGGTTCTTCATGTAATGTTCAGGAAAATCATGAAGGACAGCAGGAAGGACCAAGGGAGTGTATCTAGAAACTACCTTGGAAAATATTCTAGGAGGTTGACCTTGTCCACTAGCTCCATCACCTCTGACACCTCCAGCACCAGCCATTGCGAGTCTATGAGATGGACTTCGGGGACTGAAAAGGGGATTTTCAAAAACTTTGAGGGATTGAAGTGGTGACCTCTCAACTACTTCGAGGTATGACGCATGATGTTAGGGAGTGAATTCATGAAGAGATGGAAGATCTATATGAGGAGGAAAATGGAAACTTGGGCTAGTTTCCTCAAATTTACAAGATGTATATATAGGAGAGACGATAGGGGATGAGTCAGGGTATAAAAAATACTCTTCAGAGTTTCAGGAAACCGAAACCATTACTTCAGGGGAGGAGAGAAATGACATGGCATCAACGGAAGCAGGTATCAAAGGGGGTCCTTTTTCTTGCTGGAAAAAGTATCTGTCAAGTCGATTTTGAATTTTATCTTGGGAACACTTACCTCTAGAGTTTCAGGTTTAGCTTCAAGTTTACTAGTTGATGCCTCTTATAATATTCCCTGGTAGTGCCCTAGTGATATTATGAATTGTAATCATGTTTTGTAGGCTAGTGAGCCGAGTATTGATAAGTTGGTGGGATTATGTGTTTATTAGGTCGGAGAGCCTAAGTGTTAAGTCCAGGAGCTTGATTTTTGTATATGTAATTATGCAGATCATTAATATAATATATAAACATCATTGCATGCCGACCGACCACGAAGAAAGAGTGATGGGGAATAAGCTTCCACAGAATGGGTAAGCGAGAGGGGGATAAAAGGTTGGAAGAGGGGATAAGCTTGAGGGCTTAAGTCCTTGAATAATAATTTATTATTATTCCAAAGTGGTGTGAAAGGTATATTTTTTATCCTAAGTTCCTGGAAAAAGGGAACGCATACTTGATGGAGTGCATGCAGCTTCATGGGAAACATGTGCCAGCCCAGGAACATGCAATTTAACCCAAGAATGGATCCATGATGGGGGTTCTTCCTCCATTCTGTCATCCGCGGTCTAAACCGTGTTACCTCTACGTCTGATCGCTACATACATCACATAGCTCTGAAACCCAAAACCATGAGACCTCTGTGATCGACTAGTGTATTCCCATAAATTTTGTTTGGTCTCTGCATTTGGCCTCCATCATCAACCTATACATAATTTCCTTGTCACGCATATGAAAACTAGTGGCAAAGCCGTGGACGGAGCTGTGTCTCCTATGTGTCCTGTGAACCTGGTTTATCCATTCTGCAAATCCAAGTTCATGCTTAACTGTCTAGGTCATTGTCTTCTGTGAAACTTGAGCATACCACAATTGTTTATGCCTCGTCTATTTTAAATGTGGGTTGTCATGGCCACGCAGTCCCTTGGATGAGTGTGAACTGTTTTCATCATCCATTCATTGTTGAGCCTTACTATTGTCCTTATTGTGCTGGAATGGAGCTTAAGAAGCAGGTTGTCAGGCCTGTGTGCAACACTCTCTCTAGGTGAGGGAGGTGGTTGTGGTTGAAGAGGCAGGTTTTCAGGCCTGTGAGCGACTCTCTCTAGGTGAGAGAGTGAACAGAGGAAGAAAGAACTCCTGGAAGGGGTCCTGTAGCTTCCACAGAGCTTGGATAATTCTGGTCCATCCTATTCCTGAAGCCTAAGGCAAGGGAGGTTTAGCAACCAAAGGACTGTCTTGGTGACAGTGAAGGTGTATACTTCTGGGGTGGGACAAGCATGTGAGGAATGAGAGTCTGTGAGAAGTGGGCATAAGTGGCTCCTGGGAGAGAATCCTTCCTCATAAACTGTGTGTCTTCCTGTTGACCTTGTCTAGCCTAGGATTCCTTTGCCCGGTGGAGCTTAGTTCCATCTCAGGGGTGACCTACTACTGAGAGTGATGAGCAGTGCGGTCTAAGGCTAGGAGGTTCGTGGAAGGTCTGCACGCAGTTGATGGTGTTACACAAGTTTAAAAGATGAGTATTAATTATGTACTTAATTTATATGTGATGCATGTCTGTGTCTTGAAATGTTATCATATATTTCGTTGCAAGTTTGAATTGTTGTTAATTTTGTTGAAGTCTGTATGACAGCAGTAAATCCATGTTAAATATGTTAATTTGATTTAATACATATTCTTTATAAATATATGTGTATATGTTCTACATAGTAGCATTTCCCGGTAGTGGGGATGATGGCCAGGGACGTTACAAATTGGTATCAGAGCCATAGTTTCAATGCTGAGCCTAGATGGGCCGGATAAATGGTCTTTGGACCCAAGGTTTCGAGTGGAAATGGTGTTCGGAGGAACCAATTTTGAACCTTAGAGTGTTTCTAAGTGCCAAGGGGTTACTTGGCCATGTTATGAATCTCAGGAGGAGTAGTGATAGAATAAAACCGCAGCCAGTGTGGTATTTGACCGCAGAGGGAGGGCGATCAACACATGGTGTGTTGGAGCCATAGGATATGTTTGGGAAAAAGGAGAGTCCTTTATGACCGTCCGATCCAGAGAAGGTACAGGAAGGTTATCCCGAAAGCCTTTTGGAGTTCAGCAATCAGGAGAAGTGGAGTGCGTTGAGGCACAAACTCTCGAAGTCCCAAAGTAGATCACAACCATCCGATTGTGAATAACATGCGTCAGTAGATCGTGAACTCCGGGAGAAAGCACTTAGGGAAAAAGAGAGCATGGAAGAGTTGAAACTCTTGAAGCCTAAAGATCCGAAGTGGTGAGTCATGATGATGTCACCTGGAGATGATGTGGACACATGGGTTGTGTGCCAAGTGTAAGTGGATTCTGAACCATGGAAGGTTGAAATGGAATTTGGAACGTGACAATTGTCACCCATCTGAATGGGCCATGTATCAGTCACTAGTATGTTGCCATGTGGCATCCTGTATAAGCAGGGTTAGTGAGGCCCAAGGTTATGTAATGTAGTTAAAGGTCAGAGGACCCATAGTGGTGTTGATCATGATACATCAAGATCAATGGCCAAAAGGCATTGCAGGGAACCAAGTTACATGGAAGCTAATTCTCCAAGGCGGTCCCACAATCCAAACCACGGTTTCACTGAGGGGTATGTGTCAGCATCAGGAGAATTGCGGGATGAAAGGAGGGTTGCTCCAAACCACCATTACATGACCCCACAATTGGGAAAATGTTAAGTGATGTAACGTAATAACGTCACCTAAGGTGATGTGGGGGTGTTCGGAGGTTAATGGTTCGGGATGTGCGGATGTGAAATCTTTTGAAGTCCCGAAGTCCTGGAACTCAGACGCCTGAGGTTCCATGGTGTGTGTCAGTCGTCGAATGTTGAGTAGATGTGGACTATTGATCGACTCTACTATGGGAGTGTGGTAACTCAGAACTCTGAGTGATTGTTGTGTGGTGTTTGGAAATCTTCTGAAGCCGAAGGCCAAAGGCCCGATTAAGCGCTTACTGATCTAGTGCTTGGTCATGACCCATGGTTGCATGGGTTGGGGACTGGGAGAAAGGGGCTAGTGCCGAAAAAATTAGTAGAGAAGAGCTCCGAAAGAAGAAATCTGCAGGGATTCTTGATTGAACGAGAATCACAGAGGATGAAAACTGAACATTTTCTTGAATAAGATTTGTTTATGAATGTTGTGGGATTTGTTAAGGAATAATGGCCTGAAAATTTTTGGTTGTATACACATTGTGTTTGCAGAAGTTTAACGAGTGCCAGAACTGAATCGAGTTTTCATTGAGTGATCTAAAAATGAAGAAGACTTGTAAACTTGAAAATATTTGCAAGTAAAGTTTATGTGTTAAAAGCAAATGGATCAACTTTGCAACACATCATTAAATAGGATTTATTCATTTAAGACACAAATAAACAACAACATAATCAATGAACATAAGCACATAAACACAACAAATGATAAAGGAGTTCACCCCTCTCTTGGGCTACATCTCCTGGTCCAACTTCCAATGGATCATTATTATTATTTTCTCAAAGTGCTCAAAAATGTGCTTTACAATGCTCAAAATGACCAACATACTGCTCCAATGGCTTCAGAGCATCCAAAAACCCCTAGCTGGGCTTTTTCGACACCTCATTTGGCCAAAAAACGAAGAAGTTAGGCTTCTTTGAAGTCTCCCCTTCAAACTTGCTATCTCTGCATCTACAAAATGCATCCTTGTTCCATGAACCTAGCACACACGCTATTTAAAGCGTAAAAACCCGACACTGAACGCAACCGTGCAAACGATGCGAACTGTAGGATGGTTATGGGCGCGCCAGCCCCTAACCACCTAGCACTCGGGCACATGAGGTCCACGATACGACCTCGGGCTAGCAACAGAACTCAACCATTTTAAACTTTTGCACTCCTGGTTGTGGTCACATGGCGTAACACAAAGAACCACGGGCCACATATTTAAAACCCCGCGTCGACCATTACATAAAATGAATTTAAATACATTGTATTACATATAGTGTATAAGCAACAATGTGTGGGCTAGTGGTAGCCCACACTCTACCAAATCACGGAGCCAAAGGGAGGTCCGAGGTTCGACCCCCACGGACCCCATACAATTTTAAAACAACAAACCAATAGCCAATAAAGGGGTGCCACGTGGCAGCCCATGATTGGGCCACGTGGCACCTTACCATTGACCAAAAAGATGCCACGTGACGCATTCTGATTCGACCACATATACCAATACAAAATGGCCACATCATCACATGCCACATCAACATACGGTCGTACGGCCCTGCCACATCATACTATACGGACTGTACAGTCAGCGTCCCTTTTTTGCATGTTTGATGATTCGAACATATCGCGATATCTCTCGCTCCTAACATTTGTTTGAGACGAAACGAGTTGCGTTGGGTTCGCAATGATGAGGCCTATGCTCTCATTCAATTTGAAGCGATTCCAAGCACTTTGAATTTTTGAGCAAAATTTGATCCCCTGATCATTGAGTGCAAAGAAATGGAAGAGGAACGGACTGCTTCCAGTTCTGAAGATGAAGCAAAAAGAATGGATTTTCATTTGGGAGTTGAAGGGTCAAACTCCAATGGGCATGGATAAGAGATAGATAAGGAAGGGCATATGATGAAAATAATTGAAAGATTGCAGAAAGATGCCCAAACTCATCGAGCAGATAGTAAAAATCTCATGAAAGCTAAGGAACAACATGGAGAATTCAACTTAAAGTTGATGAAGAGTCCAGAAAGGATCGAAAAGAAATTGGATAAGGAGAGTGACTCAAGCAAAACAGGGAATCGCGAGATCCCTGAGAAGAAAAGGAGATCAAGAAGTGTTAGAAGGCATCGTTGTCACTCCCCAAAACACTCCAATAAGGAGGCTCACAGAAGTTCAAGCCCATATCCTACCAGAAATCACAGGAGATCTGGAGTGGATGAATTGAAGGGAGAAATGAACAAGATTAAGCCTCCTATGTTTGATGGAGAACATAAGAAGGAGGAAGATGCCGAAACATGGTTGCTTGGTATGAGGAAATATTTCCATCTGCAGAATTATTCCTCTCATGTAGAAGGAAAAATTGTGATGTATCAACTGAAAGGAAAAGCATCCATGTAGTGGGATCAGCTTGTGCAAGTGCAACACATTAGAGAGAAAGATATCACTTAGAAATAATTCAAGAAATATTTCGAGAAGAAATATTTAACTAAAAGATATTATGACAGAAAGATGAAAGAGTTCTTTGAACTCAAGCTGGGCAGCATGACCATTGATGAATACGAGCAAATATTTTTGGAATTGTTGAAGTATGTTCTGTTCATCAAGGATGGAACTGTCAAGATTCAGAGGTATCTAAGTGGATTGCCACCTTCCATTGGTGACAAGATTCAGTATGATGATCCTAAGACAATGGAAGAAACTATAAGGAGGGTGAAATTCTTATATGAGCAGCAAGGAGAGAAGCCTACTTTTTGGAAATCTTGGGAAGACAAGAAGAAATTCAAGATGGATCAAAGGAAGAAGGGAACTAAGCCACCCTTTTTTAGAAAGATTCCTTAGGGAAAGCCATATTTTAGAGACCTCGGGAAGGCTGAAGTGGGTGGGAAAATGCCAAGACTGCCACCTATGGAATGTTGGGGTTGTAAAGGGAACCATAGGTACAGAGATTCCCCAACAAAAATGATAAAGTGAGAGTTGTCCACAATGTTCAGTAGGTTGAAACAGTGGAGGACATGGGTAGGAGAATGCCAAGGATCTATGCAATCCTCAACAACAAGAAAGTTGAATATAAGTCACACATGATTGAAGTGGAATGTATGATCAACAATCATGCCTTTACTATTTTAATTGATCCAGGGGATAGCCATAGTTATATAGATCCTAGAGTGGTGGAATTTTGCAATTTTTGAGAAGAAAACATGAAAATTCTTGGTTAGTGTAGCTGGATATAGGAACCAAGAGAAAAGTCACTAAGTTAGTTAAGTCCTATCCAATGGACATGAATGGACTGAGCACAAAGGCTGAATTGAATGTTTTGCCTTTAGGTTCTTATGAATGTCTAATTGGGATGGATTGGTTGGAACAACACCATGCCATATTGGACTATCGTAACAAGGAATTCACTTTCCTGGATGAGGAAGAAAATTAGAAAACAGTCTAAGGAATTCCTAGAGTTGTTGCTATCAGAGAAATCTCAGCAATGCAGCTGAAGAAGTGCTACAGGAAATGCTGTCAATTATTTGCAGCCCATGTGGAGGAAGCATCTAAGGATGAGGTTTCAAATATTGAAGATCAAGTGGTACTAAAAGAGTTTGAGGATGTATTTCAGGAGGTACCCGGACTACCCCTGAAGAGAGATATTGACTTCTTTGTAAACTTGATTCGTGGAGAAGCTCCAGTGTCAAAATCTCCTTACAGAATGAGTACATCGGAGTTGAAAGAACTGCAATTGCAACTTGAGGAGATACTGAGGAAGGGGTATATACACCTGAGTGTGTCACTTTGGGGTGCCCTGGTCCTGTTCATGAAGAATAAGGATGGGACACTAAGATTGTGCATCGATTTCAGACAATTGAACAAAGTAATTGTAAAGAACAAATATCCTCTACCGAGGATTGATGACCTCTTCAATCAGTTGAAGGATGCAGAGATATTTTCGAAGATAGACCTCAGGTCGGGATATCACCAAGTAAGGATAAAGGATGAAGACATTAGTAAAACTGCCTTTAGAACAATGTATGGTCATTACGAGTTCATAGTGGTGTCATTTGGGTTGTCAAACGCACCCGTTGTTTCTATGTGCCTAATGAATGGTGTATTCAGGGACTATCTAGACAAGTTTGTCATAGTCTTCCTGGATGACATTATGGTATATTCCAAGTCATAGGAAGAGCATGAAAAACATCTGAGGATGGTGTTGCAGGTGCTAAGAGAGCACCAACTACATGCCAAGTTGAGCAAGTGATCATTTTATCAAAAGCAGATCCATTACTTGGGGCATATTATTTGAAACGATGGGACAGTTGTAGATCCTGAGAAGATTGAGGCCATCAGAGAATGGTCAGTGCCAAAGAACGTGATAGAAGTCAGATCCTTTATGGGTCTAGATGGTTATTACAGAAGTTTTATCACAAGGTTCTCGAGGATAGCTCACCCTATCACTTCCTTGCAAAGGAAGGAGAAGAAATTTTCGTGGACAGAGGAATGTGAGAAAAGCTTCCAGCAATTGAAGAAACTATTAACCAGTGCTCCAATCCTGAGGATTGTATATCCAAATGAAGACTTTGTAGTGTGCACAAATGCATGCAAAGAAGGACTGGGAGGAGTCCTCGGTCAGAATGGATTCGTAATCTGTTATGAATCCAAAAAGTTGAAAGAGCACGAAAAGAAATATGCCACTCATGATTTGGAGTTGGCATCCATAGTACATGCTCTAAAGAAATGGAGACATTACCTCATGGGAAGGAGGTTTGAACTAAGAACAGACCATAATGGTCTGAAGTATTTGTTTGATTAGCCAACCTTGAACACTAGACAAAGTAGGTGGTTGGAGTTTCTCTATGAGTATGATTTTGATATCAAGAATATCAAAGGGAAGGAGAATAAAGTGGTTGATGAACTTAGTAGGAGAGTACACGAATTACATGCTACAACAATTAGCATGTACCAAGCTAATATTAAAAGAAAAATTTTGAAGGCTGCAAATACAGATTTGCAGTATAGGGATTTGGTAGCAAAGCTACAACAAGGTGAGATGCCAAAGAAAGTGGAAAATTATAAATTGGAAACTGATGGAACACTTTTGTACAAGAACATAATTTATGTACCTAATGTCCAGGACTTGAAACTTATGATTTTGCATGAAATGCATAATGTGCCTTATGATGAGCACCCTGGATATCAGAAAATTGTGGCAGTAGTCAAAAGCCATTTTTTTTTGTCCAGGTATGAAGAAAGAGATTGCAACATACATCTCCAGATGCATGGAGTGTTAGAAGATTAAAGATGAGCACAGACACCTAGCAGGGTTGCTACAGCCTTTACCCATTTCTGAGTGGAAGTGGGAAGTGGTGACAATGGATTTCATCACAGAATTTCCCAGAACTGGCAAGCAGCATGACTCAATCATGGTAGTGGTGGACAAGCTTACGAAAGCTACCCATTTCATTCCATTAAATACTAATCACAAGGCAGTGGATGTTGTTGACATATTTATTAGGGAAGTAGCAAGATTGAACAGTATTCCCAAGACAATTGTGTTTGACAAAGACCCGAAATTTACCTCAAATTTCTGGAAAGGGTTATTCAAGGGGTTTGGAATGAATCTGAACTTTAGCACAGCCTATCATCCTGAGTCTGATGGGCAGACAAAGAGGGTGAATCAAGTAATAGAAGGCATACTAAGGATGTATGTGATGGAAAAGTCATCTAAATGGGAAGACTACCTACACTTGGTAGAATTTGCCTACAATAATGGGTATCAAGAATCGTTGAAGATGAGCCCATTTGAAGAACTTTATGGAAGAAAGTGCAATACTCCAATAAGCTGGGGTAATCTAGCTGATAGGGCAGTAATTGGGCCAGAGTTTCTCAAGGAAATGGAAGAACAAATGATAAAAATTAAACAGAATTTAAAGGCTGCCCAAGACAAGAAGAAAAGTTATGCTGATAAGAACATAACCCACAGAGATTTTAAAGTGGGTGACCATGTTTTCCTAAAAGTGAAAGCTAACAGAAGTTCCCTGAAGCTAAGAAGATGCTCCAAGTTGGTAGCCAAATTTTGTGGGCCATTTGAAATCCTAGAAAGGATTGGGCCAGTTGCATATATGCTTGCATTACCTACATCCATGACTATACATAATGTGTTTCATGTTTCATTGCTTAAGAAATATATACCTGATGCTAATCATGTAATTGATTGGAATGTGATTCAGGTGGAGCAAGAAGGTGTCCTGCAAGTGCATCATGTGCACATATTGGACCGGAAAAGCAAACAGCTCCAAAATTGATCCATACGGCTTGTAAAGTTCCAGTGGACCTGGTACAATCCTGAGGATGCGACATGGGAGCATGAGGATTCTATGTGGACAGAATAACTGCATCTTTTTGAAAATTTTGAAAATCTTATTGATGTTGTGTAAAAGTTGCACTGAGGACAATGCAAAAATAAGGGGAGGGGATTGTAATATTCCCCAGTAGTGCCCCAGTGATATTATGAATTTTAATCATGTTTTGTAGGCTGGTGAGTCGAGTATTGATAAGCTATTGGGATTATGTGTTTATTAGGCCAGCGAGCCTAAGTGTTAAGTCCAGGAGCCTGATTCTTGTATAATTATGTAGATCATTAATATAATATATAAATATCCTTGTGTGCCAACCGACCACGAAGAAAGAGTGATGGGGGACTAAGTTTCCACAGAATGGGTAAGGCAGAGGGGGCTGAAAGGTTGGAATAGGGGCTAAGCTTGAGGGCTTAATTCCTTGAATAATAATTTATTATTATTCCAAAGTGGTGTGAAAGGTATATTTTTTATCCTAAGTTCCTAGAAAAGGGAACACATACTTGATGGAGTGCATGCAGCTTCATGGGCGACATGTGTCGGCTTAGGCACATGAAACTTAACCCAAGAATGGAGTCGTGATGGGAGTTCGTCCTCCATTCTGTCATCTGCAGTTTGAACCGTGTTACCTCTATGTATGATCGTTGCATACCTCACGCAGCTCTAAAACCCGAAATCGTGAGACCTCTGTGATCGATTGGTGTATTCCTGTGAATTCCGTCTGGTCTCTGCGTTTGGCCTCCATCATCGACCTCTGCATAATTTCCTTGTCACGCATCTGAAAACCAGTGGAAAACCCATGGACAGATCCGTGTCTCCTGTGTGTCCTGTAAACCTGGTTTATCCATTCTACAAATCTGAGTTCGTGCTTAACTGTCTAGGTCATTGTCTTCTGTGAAACCTGAGCATACTGTAATTGTTTATGTCATGTGTGTTTTAACTGTGGTATTTCATGGCCACGCAGTCCCTTGGCTAAGTGTGAACTGTTTCCTTCATCTGTTCCTTGTTGAACCTTACTGTTGTCCTTCTTATGTTGGAATGGAGCTGAAGAATCAATTTGTCAAGCCTGTGTGTAACACTCTCTCCAGGTGAGGGAGGTGGTTGTGGTTGAAGAGGAGGTTGTAAGGCCTGTGAGAGACTCTCTCCGGGTGAGAGAGTGCATGGAGGAAGCAAGAACTCCTGGAAGGGCTCCTGTAGCTTCCACAGAGCTCGAAGAATTTCGGTCTGGCCTGTTGCTGAAGCCCAAGGCAAGGGAGGTTTAGCAACTGAAGGACTGTCTTAGTGACAGTGAAGGTGCATACTCCTGGGGTGGGACAGGCATGTGGGGAATGAGAGTTTGTGAGAAGTGGGCATAAGTGGCTCTTGGGAGAGAATCCTTCCTCATAAACTGTGTGTCTTCCTATTGACCTTGCCTAGCCTAGGATTCCCTTTCCCGGTGGAACTTAGTCCCAGCTCGGGGGTGACCTACTGCTGAGAGTGATGAGCAACACAATCTAAGGCTGGGAGGTTCGTGGAAGGTCTGCACGCAGTTGGTGGTGTTACACCAGTTTAAAAGATAAGTATTAATTATGTACTTAATTTATATGTGAAGCATGTATGTGTCTTGAAATGTTATCATGTATTCCGTTGCAAGTTTGAATTGTTGTTAATTATGTTTAAGTCTGTATGATAGTAGTAAATCCATGTTAAATATGTTAATTTGATTTAATGCATATTCTTTATAAATATATGTGTATATGTTCCGCATAGTAGTGTTTCCCGACAATGGGGATGATGGTCGGGGACATTACACCTCTCCAGAATGAGTTTGTTTGAAACTTTCTTTAGGGGTTAGTACTTCAGTCTAAACTTTAGCATTAAATTGTGTAACTCTAGGTTGATATGCCTTACTTGTTGATGCCGCAGTCTGTTTGAGATATCCCTTTGGTTTCAACAAATTTTCGGGATCTGAAACTGGTGTAGTCTGCTTATTGTCTAGATTTTTTCTGGCATTCTTTTGACCAAATGCCAGTTTTATCTATGGTGGAGTGGCCAAGTGAAAAACAAAATAAGCCTTATTTATGTATTCAATCTTTTTTCACCATCAAAGATTAAAATTTACCTTGTCTTTCTCCCAGGGAAAATGATTTCGTTTCTTCGTCCTCGACAATGGCGCCAAAAACATGTTGTTCCTGAGATTAAACTTAAGGCTCAAAGAGTAATGTCAGGCATTAGGAATGTTTAAAGGGAATGCTTTAAAAGCGTTTTTTTTCTACCTTTAGTTATATAAGAAATGATCCTCAAATTAAATTAATAACATGATAGTATAGAGGCCATATTCCATTGTTTGAGTCACAATTATAATATCAAATGGTGTGGAGGAAAGTTACAAAAGTTGTTAAACAAAGCTAGGCATCAATTGCGGAAGAGTCTCACCTTGTTTGCAGTGGAATAAAAGTGGAGAACACACCCTTGAACAGGATATGAAATGTGGTAATTCATGCAGCTTGCAGGTCTTGTATTACTTACAATAAATACAGAGGAAAAATTGCTTACTTAATGAATTGTTGATATAATATAATCATAGTAGTTGTAATACTAAATTGTGATCAATTTCTTTTCAAGGAATTATATAAAGAAATGCAGAGAAATGAGGATACAGAGGAAACACATAACTCAAACTGAACGAAAATTAGAATCTATGTCTACACTTGTATCAATACTCAAAAAATGAGATTTTTTTCTATTACATCTGACAAGAAGCAGCCTAGTATAAATCTTGAATCTGTGTATTTATACAAAAACTGTCACAACCCAAAACAGTTGGACTTCTTACAATAATTGATTAAATAACATATATTTGAATAAGACAATAGTGTTTAAAATATGATGAGCTCCGTTGGCGTTCTCTTCTGTCTCTTCATCTGCTTGGCAAAAAATGTCTCTTTTCCTTAGTCCTTTAGGTTGAACACATCTGTCGTACGACCTCCTTAATAATTCAACATATTGTCTTGGTCATTTTAGTTTGTTGCCACCTGTCCCTCCAGATATGTTTAGCAATGCAATGGAATGCATTTGATATTAGGGAGGAATGATAATCGAATGAGTAGCACTACACGACTCGTTGAGGAATGTATAATGGTCATAAGAAAAAGAAACTGTTTGTGGGAAGAATGACAATGGAATTAGTGTATGATGATGAATTAGGGATAAGTGAATATTAGAATGTGAATGAATGAGATAAGTGGTTGTAGTAGGAAGGTTAAAGGTAGGGAGGGTAAGAAACAAGGGCACTATGCATGTTTTCTTATTTGCTTCCGGCTATGTTTTATTTTCCATGTTCAATACATTGGTTTCATCTATTCAAAAATTCCAACACGAACCTTGAGGGTTCAATTGTTTCATTTACCTCAAAAGTGAATAATTTCCTCTCTACCTAAGGCAACTTTTCTTGGATCCTTCTTATTTCCTGAGTTGTGGCTTGGAACTGTGATCTTGGACTTACTATCCATTTATTTATCTTAAGAAGATCAATTTGGCTCATTTCCTAAATGGCTATTAGAGTTT
Organism: Picea glauca; assembly: GCA_000966675.3. Lineage (NCBI taxonomy): Eukaryota > Viridiplantae > Streptophyta > Pinopsida > Pinales > Pinaceae > Picea > Picea glauca. Next base: position 426,778 of record JZKD02S2272842.1, read on the forward strand.
ATTCCTTGCTCTTTTTGGAATTATGTTGGTTCATTTCAATATCAATTTTCCCCAAGGCTTCTGAGATATTACTTCCTTCAAAATAAATTAGCCTATTATCTAATGACGACAACGCTTCTAGGCAAGCGTCCTTTACCTCCCTGGCTAATCTTTTTCTTTCTGCCATATTTGTTTCCCAGACCTTCAGGGCCATATCACCTCATAATTGTTCAGAAGGACAGAGTAGAGGAAAATTAGAGACATTATCTTTGTGCACCAATATGATAGCTTCTTGAAACCTAGATCGGGCTGAGCGAGCTTCTCTTTCCTTGACATAGATGTCCTTCAGAGAAAGGTCTACTGTGTGATAACACTTTTGGATGGCATCTACCTTCAGAAAAAGTTCCTGCTGTGCAATTTCCAGCTTCTCATTTATTTCTCGTGCTTTAGTTTGGAAGGTCGAGATATCTATCAGTTATGTCGCAGTTGTTCGACCAAATTGTCCCCAAACCATTGATTGGCAGTGGAAAAAGCACCCATAGAACCTGCAACTTCTTTCGCGAATTTTGGATCATCTCGATTATTCCCATCATACACCATTCCCTACCTTTTATTTATCACTCCATCTTTCTGGTGTGATTCCCTTTTCACGATGGCCTTTCATTTTCTACTAAAGAATAAATCCAAAGGAGGCATCTCTTCGGGCAAGATGGGGATAAGATCATCTACAAAAACAATTTCGGAATTAGGATTTCCGAGGCTGTATTGCGGAGGTCTCAATGATGTAATGGGAGTACCAGTCTCCATAGACTGTTGTTGTTCTATTATATTTGAGGTGCCAGTTGGGGTAGTTGGTGACGAGGGAGGCACATTTTTTCCCTGCTTTAGGAAAGCTTCAAGTTGAGCCTTTGCTTGGGAGCCTAGTTGGCCTGACAATGATGCTTTTAATTTCTATGTCAATACCTTTCATCTCTTCGGGGTTTCCTCAACTTTATGCTTACCAGAATGACTCGCTTCAGAACCTATTGACTTGGCTTCCTGAGAAGGGTGAGTGGCTATTTTCTCCCCTTGTAGTACCTTCAGTAGGCTATTCTGCCTGTGCTTTTGGAAACTGATAAAACCATCTTGTTGATCTGGGGTAGGGTTTGGAATCTATCCTGTACCTCCTCATAAGATCTAACTCCCCTGAATATTTCGTCATACGGGGAGTTTTCATGCATATATCGTTTCATGCTGAACTGGGCTAGGTGGTTTTCCACAATCTTGTGTGGATCATGTCTTTTGGACTCAATGTCAAACAATTTGACATCTTCCAGATCCGTAGCCTCCACTTTGGAGTGAACGAAATCCTGTAATGAAAACATGCCAACATGAATAGGGAAGGTTGGCCATACCTTTTTTTGCGTTGCCTTCAACTCTTTGTTGATGCCTCCTGTTACTATCTGGTATGTCACTTCTCTGCATACCAGTCAATCCGGTAAAAAATGTGGGAGAGAATGGGGAGGAATCGAGCACCCAAAAACCCTACCTCCTCGAATTTCAGACAAGATTGTGACAAATTTCATAAAATAAATCCTTGGCTTTTTCTTCCCATAGCTTGGAATGGTAGAAATGAATGGGCTCTACATTGGCCGGGGTCCAACTCCAATTCATTAATGGAAAAGGTGTCATGAAACAGATGGCGTCCATGATATATGTTGACATGTAAAAGGGGGTAGGTTGTCCCTTTGACTTCATTGTCTTATATTCAACAATCACTTTGGTCAAGTTATCGAACAACATTTTGGCCCAGTTGAAAGTGTAACCATCTGCTACCTCGTGCATGATGGATACCCATTTCACCGAGAAGTGCGTAGGGATCTTCTTCTTGAACAATCGACATAGCATCATGGATATATACACCATATGAGCATCCAAAGAAGCTGTGGAATATATACCATAAGCATCGGTTCTGAATCTCTCTAGGTGCCCCCACCAAGACTTGATTATATGGGGACATTTCTTGTCCTACTGGATGCACTCCTTTTGCTTGAACTCCAGAATGAATGTAACATTGAATGTATATCTAGGATTAGGGGAGAGTTTATACATTATTTGCATATGTTCTGGTCGGAAAGAGTCGACAATGACCTTTTGATGGTTGACGATGCTCCTGGTCTATACATCAACATGCTCCAAGGCCCAGCTTATCATATCATTATAAGGCATGAGCCTCGACCGTGCCGCTATTTTGTGCAGCTCCAACTGTGCTATATGTCTGATTTTAGTTGTATAAGTGTTGCCCTCTTCTTCGGCAGATTCATTGGGACAGTTGATGATTTCACGCTCTATAATCTCGAACAAGATTTTTTGTCATTTTCCGTGGCGCCATAACTTCTAAGGAGACAGCGTGAAATTATCTGTTGTAGAGAAAATCCATGAGTCTTTCAAACAGATAAAGCTTTCTAATTGCAGAAGGTGAAAATGAATTCGAAATTGAAGTTCTTTTATTCAAAATAGAGTCATCGCTTTTCGTATAGCTTCACTGAAGGAAATTTATTAACGTTTGATGGGAAAGTCTACCTGGCAATCCACGATCCACGTTTGAATCATTATCCTTAACTAGTCATAAATGCCATCAATACTTCGACGGTTCGTGTTCGGGAGTTTTCGATGTGACAAAGTGGGAAACTCATGAATCCTGAATTCGCGAAAAGATTAGTCTTTGAATAATCACTTGTAAAATTTTAATTAATCATGTTTAAGATGGTGCATTAACTTCAAGTATTTCGGGAGTTAGGAATTTAGATACTTTCAATGTATCTCGAGAGGGATTTTCCGAAACCCGAAATGCGAAACAATTAATTATCTTTTGATCATGGTTAACTTAATTATTTAACGTTTAATACTTCAGCATTTTGATATTTCAGTGATTTGTTAATTCATTCTTTGTTAACATCTTGAAGGATCATCTCCCATAGTGATGTGTCATAGACTAGGTCATTCTGACGTGTCGAGGAAAGGGAGGTGCCATGTGTTACTTGGCATTGTGTGAATTATCCAATGAAAAAGTTAAAAATGGGTTCCACATGGCGACTCAGGGAAGACTCGAAAGGTACACGTGTCCTACGACCTATGTCTTAAAAGGTTTAGAAAAAGATGTGAGCAGACACCTTTGGGTTTCAGATTTTCAGGGTTTCTATTGTTAAGACTTATTGAAACATCTTAAGTGTGGAGCTCTGAAATGACCATTAGAGATTTACCTCTTTAAAATTCAGGCGGCTCCAAAACTCCGAAGGTATTAGGATCGTTCGATCAAGAGGAAAAACTTATCAACGACGGATATTATGCATGCCTTATTATTTACCAACCAACAAATGAATTTGATTTTAAAATTAAAATGTCATTTACCAATTTTCAGTTTTCTTTGGGTAGAATTATATTTTCATGAGGTCAAAAGTATAGGGCTCAAAAGTTCACAATTGTATGTGTTCCAACATGCCGAACTCCCCTGCAGCTTATGTGTCAAATGAAGATCAAATCATGTTGTTGGATTGGATAGTGGATGGACTTCCCCCAGGGATGTAGGAGCTTGAGGATGGTACGAATGAGATGGATCCACGTGGATGCCACGTGGCCCTCAACTAATACGCTCGAAGAACTTCGGGAGGCCATAACTTGCAATCCAAAGCTCGAATTTGAGCCTGATAGCAGTCTTTGGAAATCTACGATTGAGTAAACGAGGATGGAGACCTCAGAAAGAGGATTCAAGATGTTTAAGGAAAGAAAATTTTTGATGCTCCCTCCCTAGAAAGGGCACTTAGGGGTCGAGTGTGTTACAAGTATTCTATTATTTTATTCATTAATAGAAGTTGGGTTTGATTATATTATTGTGCTCTCTACTATATTTCTATGCGTGTTTCATTCCGTTCCCTATACAATCTAGATCATATCAAATTCATGATGATTCTCAAGTTTTATTCTCTAAAACTATGTTTTCACCTCGAGGAATTTGATCCCTCTCAGTGTTTGGTAGATCCATAATTAGGATGGATTTAGGTTGATTTATAACAATGGGAAGTGATTCATCATTTATCTACATACATTAAATTGAATAAAGTTTTTTTTTTTTTGTTAGAAATGTTTGTCACTTGTAGGGCCAACATTTCAACAATTGGCTAAGAAACCATAACCCAAGGGCATCTAAGCCATCAAAATCATCCGGGGTGGGATGCACCAATCCTTAACATAACTGGATTTTTGGGTGTCACCTCCCGACCATAAGGGTATTGGACTCAGGTCGCCTAAACGAAACCCACACCTTAACCGGTTATGCTAGAGAGAGTTGATAGAAAAATTATTTTGTTACTTGACCCCTACTAGGGAAAATTAATCTTAAAGTGTAGAAACCTTGTGAATCTTACTAGTCCTTAATATTTAAACTAGTAGGTAAAATGATTTTATCCTATAGAATTTGGGTGAATCATTTTTAGAAAAAATGGAATTTAGAGATTTTTTTTAGGGGGGAGGGGAAACATCGAAAATTAGCCCTTGGGGAAAAATTTAGCCCCTAAAATTTTCCCTAATATCTACCTCAACTTGCAACTACATCATTGTGTAAAAACAAAACCTAGATGATAATATGCAAACAAGCATAGTTCAAATGTTATATCGTTAACATATTTCCAAAATTTCTTTACATAAAAGAAAGATAGGTGGATAAGTTTTAGCCAAACAACAACAATTTAAGCTCTTACTCACAACAACAACAACAACAACCAAAATAAATAAATTTAATAAATAAAAATAAAAAAATAAAAAATAAAAAATAAAAAAAAATCTCATATACTTAGAATACCTAACACTATGAGATTATAACCTTGTGTTGCTAAGGACCAATACCATTGCAATTATAATGTCCCTTATCAATACTTTTTAATATGTACTTTTATTCTATCATTAATTTCCCTAGGAACTCTCATGCCCGTGCCCCTCATAATGTCAGCCCAATTTCTCTACCTAGCGACCGGAGATACACCGACTACAGATTCTTGAAAATTAGGTCAGGAAAAGTAGGAAAGTGAAATAGTGTGGTCACTCCCCAGTGATTTTCAACGGGAAAAGGGTAATATCCTGAAATCGTGAAGATTAACCTGCCGGGTGAGAGAATCGAAGCATTTGGAACATGTCCATTGCCACATTATCAGAGTGATCAGGCTTCACCTCAAAGTAGTTAAACGGTACAAGTTCTCCTCCTGGCATAGAGAATTAAACTTTTCTACAAAACACATCTTCTTTCGTTTCACACAGTTTTTTCATTCGAGATTAAAAATTTGGTAGTCCTTACTAGCTTCTGATCCGGATTCAATCTTGTACTGACCAACTAAAATAGCCCACCTCGTTAACAACGATTTCCTTCTTCTGCCCCGGTCTGGTAAAGTGAAAGCAATGGAAAGCAGAAAAACCTGAATACAGTGGGTCCTTGAAGAAAGTCGTCGGGTATAGGCAGAAGTGCCTTGTTGGTGTTTTCACACTGTCACTATCAATTCAGACATCGGTCAGATTCCTTACCAACGACACTTTCCAGGATGAGTGACAGACATCCTTCAAGACGTTACAATCTGAAGAGATAATCAGGTACCAGATCCTCTGGAGTCTGGAGTTTGCTCTCTACTTTTTGTTTGTTGGATGCTGTGTACTAATTTCTCAGCATTTAACGCTACTCAGAGAAAGGTCCCCATTGACATGTACAGATTATGCAGGTAGTCAGGCAGCTGCGTACAAGTACTTCGCACTTATGATAAAATCATCACAAATGACAATAATATTTATTTATTCATCAGATTGTGTAGCCACCTCGTCGCTTTGAGAGTGTTATATTTGGAAATCATCACTGGATTCCATTATATTGCATATTATCATATTAATTACGTCGAAAGGTGTATACTTATTGATAATGGGCACAATTAATGATCTTTTAATTTTATTTAATCTTAAACCCTAATCTGATGGCTATGCATTGAAGATGCTGGCATATTCTTAGTCGTCCTCCAAAATCAATGGATTGGATTTATTATTCGTAACTTTCTTGCATTTATCAAGGCATCTGTTAACATGTTTACTTTTTTACATTTACCTAATCACATTAAAAAATTACTGTAAGGATATGTAATTGCCATGTTCCATTTATCCACCTAATGCAGCTAAACGTTTCATATTACCACAAATATTTTATATTGAAGACACATGTTCTTAATATATTAGAAGCACCCATTCTAAGCTGCTACCTTTAAGCGTTCTCAGCCGCAAGTTAGCGACTGTGCTAGTTATACTGACATAATCCATCACAATTAGTGGATGCTAGATTAATTTACCGATGAATGTATTCAGTGTTCATCGCTCCTAAATAATATATTTGAACTCAGAGAAGAGAGGCAGTCCCCGGTTGGGCAGCTCTATGAGTCACTTATGTAAAGGTTTCAGTTCTGGGGTTTTAATCCACAAACGGTCTGAACTTGAGTTTTTAAAATTCTGTACTTAGTTTTTAAAATCCTGAATGGAGTTGTGTTACTTTATTAGCGTGAAAGTGGTTGAAAACTCTAATCTGAGGTTGTTATCTTAGTATAACTAACACAGTTATAGGAAAGTTGTGCAATATATACTATATATACATTATTAATTTACATATTAATTGAATTAATTTAGTATCGTCCTGATTGTGAACAAACAAGAGTTTAACAATATCTTTGGTAATCCAAGTGGAAGATTCAATAATTTCAGATTCTTCTAGACAATGGCTTTCTTTGCTGATTTAAGAAGCCAACTCTTCACATCTTTTTTTTTAATTGTTTGTCAATCAGTTTGCAAGTGAGCAGATTGCAGGTCGCTTTCTCTTTAAAAATGAAATCTAAACTGTCATATCTGGTTGTGAATTCTCCTTTACAGGCTTGTGCGGATCGTTTTACTGCCTTGTTGACCTTAACAGTCTCACTTGCAGGAACCTCTTTTCTTTATTACTATGAAAAATTACTATGGTGATACCAGGCAGGCTTTGATACTAATGTAAAGAATATAGGCAAGAAAGTAAATAATTAACAAGATTAAGAAGGCAAAACAAAAAATTTGAAAAAAAAAGAAGACAATTCAATTAATATATAAATCAATAATGTCAACTTGAGTGGGCCTAATGGTTAAGAATATGTGTTTCCTTGGGGGTCTCATACACCAAATTGGTGTGCTGGCTTGGCCATGACCTTAAAAATAGATTAAGGATTAATATATAATAAATCATTTTTGAATGGAGAGAAGTCAATTTTGAAGGGGGAGAAGTTAATTTCTCTTTAATTTTGAATTTGGGTAATTTTAAAATATATTATTATTTATAATCTTTATAAAAAATAAGTTTTCTTTTGTAAAACAAAATTTAATGTGAGAAATGTAGTTAAAAAAAGTATTATTATTACATTTAGTAAGGTTAAATAATTTTTAAATAAATTTAAATAGAAAAATATATAAATATATATAATTTATAATAAAAAAATTACTATTAATTTAA
>JZKD02S2272843.1:0-12088 GCA_000966675.3 Picea glauca
ATTGGTGGGAAACTTACTGGGAGCAGAGTTCCACAGAGGATTTTGGAATATATGGGGCCGAGCCCACTTGGGATTTTTTTGTGGATGCGGTAAAGGAACAGTACTACCCTGTTGGGAATTATGAGGAACAATACATGAGATGGACCACACTGCGGCAAGAGAGGGGCCAAGAAGTTCCGGAGTTCACCAATACCTTCCATACCTTGCGCACCAAGCTAGGTATCAAATACTCCGAACGACATTTGGTTCTGAAATATCGTGGGGCTCTACACAGATACATCCAAATTGAAATGGATTTTCTGGACATCTCATCACTCGGTGCTGCCTATCGATATGTTGTTAAAATCGAGTAGAAATTTAAGCACCAGAACAAACGAGAGTTCGGGTCTGCAAATCCACAACAACCAAAGTATGACAAAGACAACCCTAACAAACAGTCTCTCGAAAACCAGTCCAAGCCACAAGAAAAGGAGGGTCACGGGAAGACAAAGAAGGACACCGGAAAATGGTGCGATTTCCACAAAAGCCCTTGGCATAACACTGATGAATGTCGCTCAAAACAGTCATTGGTGGCCGAAATCAAAGACAAGGAGCCGAACCCTGATTTAGAATCTAATTCTGAAAATACTGGTAAAAGACAGATCATCGACGCAGACCCCACTGCTATTGTTGCGACCGCGACAATTCAACCAAAAGAACCAACAGATCCTGAAGAAGGGGAGCGCCTTTTTCATTCACAGATGTGGGTGAAGGGGACCCCGCTGCATTTTATTGTTGATAGTGAAAGCCAAAAGAACCTCATCTCAACAGAGGTCATCAAACAATTGGGATTGTCGACAAAACCACACCCGCAACCATACAACATTGGGTGGCTTCGCCAAGGANTCTTCAAGGATTTTTGATAATCGTTGTTGTAGGAAAACTCTACCAATGGTAGGTAGTCTTTCTACTTCTTAGGCTAATGCATTACATGCATCCTTAGCATGTATTCTAATATTTGTTTCACTCTTTCTATCTGTCCATCAGTTTGAGGGTGATATGCTTTGTTGAACAATAATTTAGTCTCGAAACCAGCCATTAGGGATTTCCAAAAGTTTGAAGTGAATTTGGTATCTCTATCATATACAATTTCCTTGGGCATGCCATGTAGTTTGAATATCTCCTTCATGAAGATGTTGGCAATATCTATTGTCTTGCAAGTTGACTTGACAGGGATAAAATGGGTAGACTTACTCAGTTTGTCCACCACAACCATGATGGCATCATTTTTCTTGGTCAACTTTGGTAATCCGGTGATGAAATCCATGGAGATGGTTTCCCATTTCCATTATGAGATCGGTAGGGGATATAATAATCCTACTGGATGTCGATGCTCTGCCTTAACTTGTTGGCATTATAGGCACTTAGATAGATAGTTAGCTATGTCTTTCTTTAACCCAGGCCAATAGAATTGTTTCCTAGTGGCCATGATCATCTTCTGATATCTTGGGTGACCCATATATGGTCTTTTATGCAGTTCATCCATGATGAACTTCTTCAAGTCGTCACAATTCGGAATATACAATCTGCTTTTGTAAGTCAACAACCCTTCCTTGAGAATTTGGTATCCTTCATACTTCATCCCTGTAGGCTCTTGTCTTAGGTATGAGGTCACGTTCTTGAAGAATGGATCTGTCTCCTGTGAATTTTTGACTCTTTTGCTGACATCGGTTTCATAGGTGCTTACTGCTACCAGATGAATCCTTTTTATACTCATGCTAAGGGCATTGGCCACCCTATTTTCCTTTCCTTTTATGTGTTTGATTTTGAAATTGAATTCACTTAGGAGATCCATCCACCTAGCTTAGTTAGCATTGAGTTTCAGTTGATCAAATAGATGCCTCAACCCACAATGGTCTGTCATAAGCACAAATCTCCTTCCCAGGAGGTAGTGCCTCCAAATTTTTAAAGCATGTACTATGGCAGCCAACTCTAGATCATGGGTCACATAATTAACCTCATGTTCATTTAATTTCCGGAATGAATAGGACATTAAACATCCCTCTTGCATAAGGACTCCTCCGAGTCCTTCCTTGCAGGCATCTATACATACGAGGAAATCATTATCTAGGTCTGCAATTTTTAGCATGGGTGCATGGTTCAGGAGGTATTTCAGTTCCTAAAATCTTTCTTCAAATTTTGATGTCCAAATGAATTTGATCCCCTTTTTCTGAAGGGCAGTGATTAGGAAGCCAATCTTGGAAAATCCTTTTATNACATGCATCCTTAGCATGTATTCTAATATTTGGTTCACTCTTTCTGTCTGTCCATCAGTTTGAGGGTGATATGCTTTGTTGAACAACAATTTAGTCTCGAAACCGGCCATTAGGGCTTTCCAAAAGTTTGAAGTGAATTTGGTATCTCTATCATATACAATTTCCTTGGGCATGCCATGCAGTCTGAATATCTCCTTCATGAAGATGTTGGCAATATCTATTGTCTTACAAATTGACTTGACAGGGATAAAATGGGTAGACTTACTCAGTTTGTCCACCACAACCATGATGGCATCATTTTTCTTGGTCAACTTTGGTAATCCGGTGATGAAATCCATGGAGATGGTTTCCCATTTCCATTATGAGATTGGTAGGGGCTATAATAATCCTACTGGATGTCGATGCTCTGCCTTAACTTGCTGGCATTCTAGGCACTTAGATAGATAGTTAGCTATGTCTTTCTTTAACCCAGGACAATAGAATTGTTTCCTAGTGGCCATGATCATCTTCTGATATCTCGGGTGACCCGTATATGGTATTTTATGCAGTTCATCCATGATGAAATTCTTCAAGTCGTCACAATTCGGAATATACAATCTACTTTTGTAAGTCAACAACCGTTCCTTGAGCATTTGGTATCCTTCATACTTCATCCCTGTAGGCTCTTGTCTTAGGTATGAGGTCACGTTCTTGAAGAATGCATCTGTCTCCTGTGAATTTTTGAATCTTTTGCTGACATCGGTTTCACAGGTGCTTACTGCTGCCAGATGAATCCTTTTTATACTCATGCTAAGGGCATTGGCCACCTTATTTTCCTTTCCTTTTATGTGTTTGATTTTGAAATTGAATTCACTTAGGAGATCCATCCACCTAGCTTAGTTAGCATTGAGTTTCAGTTGATCAAATAGATGCCTCAACCCACAATGGTCTGTCATAAGCACAAATCTCCTTCCCAGGAGGTAGTGCCTCCAAATTTTTAAAGCATGTACTATGGAAGCCAACTCTAGATCATGGGTCACATAATTAATATCATGTTCATTTAATTTCCGTGACGAATAGGAAATTAAACATCCCTCTTGCATAAGGAATCCTCCGAGTCCTTCCTTGCAGGAATCTATACATACGAGGAAATCATTATCTAGGTCTGCAATTTTTAGCATGGGTGCATGGGTCAGGAGGTATTTCAATTCCTAAAATCTTTCTTCAAATTTTGATGTCCAAATGAATTTGATCCCCTTTTTCTGAAGGGCAGTCATTAGGAAGCCAATCTTGGAAAATCCTTTTATGAACCTTCTATAGTATCCGACTAAGCCCATGGAGGATCTGATATCTAACATATCATTTGGGCTAGGCCATTCCATAATAGATCNGTTGTAGGAAAACTCTACCAATGGTAGGTAGTCTTTCTACTTCTTAGGCTAATGCATTACATGCATCCTTAGCATGTATTCTAATATTTGGTTCACTCTTTCTGTCTGTCCATCAATTTGAGGGTGATATGCTTTGTTGAACAACAATTTAGTCTCGAAATCAGCCATTAGGGATTTCCAAAAGTTTGAAGTGAATTTGGTATCTCTATCATATACAATTTCCTTGGGCATGCCATGCAGTCTGAATATCTCCGTCATGAAGATGTTGGCAATATCTATTGTCTTGCAAGTTGACTTGACAGGGATAAAATGGGTAGACTTACTCAGTTTGTCCACCACAACCATGATGGCATCATTTTTCTTGGTCAACTTTGGTAATCCGGTGATGAAATCCATGGAGATGGTTTCCCATTTCCATTATGAGATCGGTAGGGGCTATAATAATCCTACTGGATGTCAATGCTATGCCTTAACTTGCTGGCATTCTAGGCACTTAGATAGATAGTTAGCTATGTCTTTCTTTAACCCAGGCCAATAGAATTGTTTCCTAGTGGCCATGATCATCTTTTGATATCTCGGGTGACCTGTATATGGTCTTTTATGCAGTTCATCCATGATGAACTTCTTCAAGTCGTCACAATTCGGAATATACAATCTGCTTTTGTAAGTCAACAACCCTTCCTTGAGCATTTGGTATCCTTCATACTTCATCCCTGTAGGCTCTTGTCTTAGGTATGAGGTCACGTTCTTGAAGAATGCATCTGTCTCCTGTGAATTTTTTACTCTTTTGCTGACATCCGTTTCAGAGGTGCTTACTGCTGCCAGATGAATCCTTTTTATACTCATGCTAAGGGCATTGGCCACCCTATTTTCCTTTCCTTTTATGTGTTTGATTTTGAAATTGAATTCACTTAGGAGATCCATCCACCTAGCTTAGTTAGCATTGAGTTTCAGTTGATCAAATAGATGCCTCAACCCACAATGGTCTGTCATAAGCACAAATCTCCTTCCCAGGAGGTAGTGCCTCCAAATTTTTAAAGCATGTACTATGGCAGCCAACTCTAGATCATGGGTCACATAATTAATCTCATGTTCATTTAATTTCCGGGACGAATAGGAAATTAAACATCCCTCTTGCATAAGGACTCCTCCGAGTCCTTCCTTGCAGGCATCTATACATACGAGGAAATCGTTATCTAGGTCTGTAATCTTTAGCATGGGTGCATGGGTCAGGAGGTATTTCAGTTCCTAAAATATTTCTTCAAATTTTGATGTCCAAATGAATTTGATCCCCTTTTTCTGAAGGGCAGTGATTAGGAAGCCAATCTTGGAAAATCCTTTTATGAACCTTCTATAGTATCTGACTAAGCCCATGGAGGATCTGATATCTAACATATCATTTGGGCTAGTCCATTCCATAATAGATCTGATCTTATCAGGTTCCATTGCCACCCCTTCCTTAGAAATGGCATGGCCTAAGTAATGGACTTGCTTTTGAAGGAATTCACACTTGCTAAACTTAGCGTAGAGCTGATGCTCTCTTAGTACTTGAAGTATGAGTCTAATATGTTCTTCATGCTCCTCCTTGTTCTTGGAGTATATTAGGATATCATCAATGAAAACCAATACAAATTTGTCTAGAAATTTGTTTAGCACATTATTCATCAAGGACATGAAAGTGGCAGAGGCATTGGTTAACCCAAATGTCACCACTACGAATTCATAGTGACCATGCCTCGTTCAGAAGGATGTTTTGTGGATGTCCTCATCCTTAATACAGACTTGGTGGTATCCAGACCTCAAGTCGATCTTCGATAATATGGTAGCACCTCCCAGTTGGTCGAATATGTCATCGATTCTGGGTAAGGGGTGTTTGTTCTTTATGGTTGTCTTATTGAGTTGTTTGTAATCTATGCACAGTCAGAGTGTGCCATCTTTATTTTTCACAAACAAGACGGGCGCTCCCCACAGAGATACACTAGTTCGTATGTAGCCTTTGTCCATCATCTCCTTTAGCTGCGGCTTGAGCTCAACCAGCTCTGGCATGCTCATCCTATATGGCGTTCTAGATGCTAGTACCACTCCCAGTGTAAGCTCTATCTAGAAATCAATATCCCTTCTCGAAGGTAGAAATGGTACTTCTTCGGGGAACACGTCCTTGTATTCTCTTAATATTGGGTGGTCCTCTAAGTTTGGTTTGTCGTCCTTGATGGATTCCAACACCTTTATTGCATAAAAGGAACACCCTTTTCTGCAATACTTCTTCATTTGAAGGGTCGATATTTTTCTCACTGAGACAGGCTTCTGAATCCCTTGGAGGGTCATCTTTCTCCCTTCTCCATTTACACATTCAAAAGTTTTAAGGTAGCAATCCACTTTAGTTTTATAAGCAGCCAACCAATCCATACCAATCAACAAGTCATACAATTCCAGGGGAAGTATGTTAAGGGTCACTCGGGTGGGAAATCTACCCATGATGACTTGACAGGTTGGTATGGCCTCTGCCACCTTTCTTTTGGTCCCAGTGGCTAATTGCACCAACCACGATTTAGCATGTCTAATTGGTTGTAGTTTACACTTATCAATAGCTTGAGGGGGCACATAACTCAAATTAGAACCTGGGTCAATTAAAATAGAAACTAGATGGTTGGCGATCATACCTTCGAGCTCCACTATTGAAGCTTGGTGGTCGGCTTGATTATTTTCCAAGGCTACATAGATTTGTGGCATGCTCCTAGCCACATCATTGACGGTGGTAGATTCTTGGATATTGTAGACTCTCTTATTGTTCTGTTTTCTGTGTGGGTAGTCCCTCAATTTATGATCTTCTCCACAACCCCAACATTTTAAGGGTTCCTTCTTGAGGNCGAATATGTCATCGATTCTGGGTAAGGGGTGTTTGTTCTTTATGGTTGTCTTATTGAGTTGTTTGTAATCTATGCACAGTCAGAGTGTGCCATCTTTATTTTTCACAAACAAGACAAGCGCTCCCCACAGAGATACACTAGTTTGGATGTAGCCTTTGTCCATCATCTCCTTTAGCTACGGCTTGAGCTCAACCAGCTCTGGCATGCTCATCCTATATGGCGTTCTAGATGCTGGTACCACTCCCAGTGTAAGCTCTATCTAGAAATCAATATCCCTTCTCGGAGGTAGAAATGGTACTTCTTCAGGGAACACGTCCTTGTATTCTCTTAATATTGGGTGGTCCTCTAAGTTTGGTTTGTCGTCCTTAATGGATTCCAACACCTTTATTGCATAAAAGGAACACCCTTTTCTGCAATACTTCTTCATTTGAAGGGTCGATATTTTTCTCACTGAGACAGGCTTCTGAATCCCTTGGAGGGTCATCTTTCTCCCTTCTCCATTTACACATTCCAAAGTTTTAAGATAGCAATCCACTTTAGTTTTATAAGCAGCCAACCAATCCATACCAATCAACAAGTCATACGATTCCAGGGGAAGTATGTTAAGGGTCACTCGGGTGGGAAATCTACCCATGATGAATTGACAGGCTGGTATGGCCTCTGCCACCTTTCTTTTGGTCCCAGTGGCTAATTGCACCAACCACGGTTTAGCATGTCTAATTGGTTGTAGTTTACACTTATCAATAGCTTGAGGGGGAACATAACTCAAATTAGAACCTGGGTCAATTAAAATAGAAACTAGATGGTTGGCGATCATACCTTCGAGATACACTATTGAAGCTTGGTGGTCGGCTTGATTATTTTCCAAGGCTACATAGATTTGTGGCATGCTCCTAGCCACATCATTGACGGTGGTAGCTTCTTGGATATTGTAGACTCTCTTATTGTTCTGTTTTCTGTGTGGGTAGTCCCTAAATTTATGATCTTCTCCACAACCCCAACATTTTAAGGGTTCCTTCTTGAGGTTACCAGTCTTTGTTGGGACTGTCTTACAAGGTTTATTTCCACTTTGAGAGGGGAAATTTTTCTGATATACACTTCTAGAAGAAAGGCTTCCTCTAGAATCCTTTCCATAGTTCTTAAATCTTGAGGATTTAAACCTTTTCTTTTGGAATCCCAAAATAATCTTCTTCTTTCAATCCTCGTGGGGTCTTGTCTTACTCCCAAAATATTCATAACAATACCTTGCCTTCCAGATAGCTTCTTCTAAGGTTTTTGGTTCGTCGAAGTGAATCCTATCCTGGTAGGTCTAAGGTAACCCACTAATGAACCACCACATTTTTTATTTTTCATATTTTATTTAGGGTACATACCTCAGTAGTTCAAGGAATTTATTGACAAATTCATCTATGGTGAGCTACCCCAGCCGGATCTCGTAGAATTCCTTAGTTTTCCCATCCATGTATTTTTTCATTTCTCACAAAACATTTTCCTGATGATGGACCACACTAGTTTGGTCTGAAACGTCGAAAATCAAAAAACCTATGCAATAAATCTGAAAGAACTTTCTGATCAAAACAATGGTCACAAAAGCCTTAGAACGAAGATACTGCTTCCTGAAGTATTTCTCAAATTGTTTCCATGAAAAGTCCTTCTCATGGACTCCTTTCACATTCCTAAGGTCTTCCCACCATATGGAAGCCTTTCCATTCAGGTTCAAGATGGCTATTCGAGCCTTCAAGTTTTCAGAGTAGTCATGGACTCTAAAATACTTCTTTAAACAAAGCAGCCAAGCTTCCACCTCTTCTCCCTTCTTAATATCTCCATCAAAAGAGGGTGGTTTGGCTTTCTTGAACTCTTTAGGACCATGGGTTTTGGAATGCTTCCACTTCTTTTCCTTCCTGTGAGAATGCCAGCCGACCCTACTACTAGAATATCCTTCGGAGTTGTTAGCTTCCTTTCCAGAGGACTCTCTTGATGAGTGTCCCCTACCTCCAAGTTGGAACTGCTTCACAGTACTTCTCCCAGTGGGGTCACTTCTTGAGTCATGTTTTCAAGTCTCAGGTGGACTCTGACTTCTCTTCTTGTGTTGTCGGTCCACATGACTGGTTGCAGGTTCATGTTGTAGTTTCCTCTATATGTCAGATAAGATCTATAGAAATACTACATTAATTTCTATTTGTTTCTCTTGCTCCTTTATCAATCTCTCATTTTCATCCTTGAAACTCTATAACACGGCCTTGAGGCTCCTTATAGTTTTAGCCAGATCTGGAGGGGTTTCCACTGCCCTCCTTTCGTCAAATTCTTCATCTCTATTGTGGGAGCCATCCCCCACTTCATGACACATCACCATCCTTTACTCTTGGAGTTTCTCCCCATGATTCATTGACTAATCCAGTGTTAACAAAAAAAACACTTATTGTTAGCTAACAGTATATCAGTTTATGAACAATACACGGTTCAATTTCTTAAATTCATACACTCAGTAAAAAGTTTCACTCTTTTCTTTAATAACATTTTCAACCATACTTTTAAGAAAGGGCAAGGTAGGGTGTCACTCCTTTAAATTACTCCCTATAGTGTTTTTAAGTGATTCGTCTGTAAGCCCAAGTAGGACAAGTGTTGTAACCATGCTCTGATACCAATTTGTAAGACACCCANGGAGATACTGCTTCCTGAAGTATTTCTCAAATTGTTTCCATGACAAGTCCTTCTCATGGACTCCTTTCACATTCCTAAGGTCTTCCCACCATATGGAAGCCTTTCCATTCAGGTTTAAGATGGCTATTCGAGCCTTCAAGTTTTCAGAGTAGTCATGGACTCTAAAATACTTCTTTAAACAAAGCAGCCAAGCTTCCACCTCTTCTCCCTTCTTAATATCTCCATCAAAAGAGGGTGGTTTGGCTTTCTTGAACTCTTTAGGACCATGGGTTTTGGAATGCTTCCACTTCTTTTCCTTCCTGTGAGAATGCGAGCCGACCCTACTACTAGAATATCCTTCGGAGTTGTTAGCTTCCTTTCCAGAGGACTCTCTTGATGAGTGTCCCCTACCTCCAAGTTGGAACTTCTTCACGGAACTTCTCCCAGTGGGGTCACTTATTGAGTCATGTTTTCAAGTCTCAGGTGAACTCTGACTTCTCTTCTTGTGTTGTCAGTCCACATGACTGGTTGCAGGTTCATGTTGTAGTTTCCTCTATATGTCAGATAAGATCTATAGAAAGTCTACATTAATTTCTATTTGTTTCTCTTGCTCCTTTATCAATCTCTAATTTTCAGCCTTGAAACTCTATAACACGGCCTTGAGGCTCCTTATAGTTTTAGCCAGATCTGGAGGGGTTTCCACTGCCCTCCTTTCGTCAAATTCTTCATCTCTATTGGGGGAGCCATCCCCCACTTCATGACACATCACCATCCTTTACTCTTGGAGTTTCTCCCCATGATTCATTGACTAATCGAGTGTTAATAAAAAAAACACTTATTGTTAGCTAACAGTATATCAGTTTATGAACAATACACGGTTCAATTTCTTAAATTCATACACTCAGTAAAAAGTTTCACTCTTTTCTTTAATAACATTTTCAACCATACTTTTAAGAAAGGGCAAGGTAGGGTGTCACTCCTTTAAATTACTCCCTATAGTGTTTTTAAGTGATTCGTCTGTAAGCCCAAGTAGGACAAGTGTTGTAACCATGCTCTGATACCAATTTGTAAGACACCCAGATAACAATTTGTAACACACCCATGATGGGGATAAAAAAAATTGATTTTCTTAAAGGACAGTATCTCCATTCATGGTTCCTAATTTGGAAGACCAAGGAACCAGTCTGACCTCCTGGTCACAGATCTCCGATTTTGAATCCAAACAATTCTTTGGGATCTTAATGGTCTCGTTCTATAATTAAACACAAAACCCTTCAGTTTCTTGGTCTAGGTTTAAGGGATCCCGCAACCTCCCTTTTCACCCTGCTTTGAAAACTCAGAGTGTCGGGCGTTAGCNCCACTGCCCTCCTTTCGTCAAATTCTTCATCTCTATTGTGGGAGCCATCCCCCACTTCATGACACATCACCATCCTTTAGTCTTGGAGTTTCTCCCCATGATTCATTGACTAATCAAGTGTTAACAAAAAAAACACTTATTGTTAGCTAACAGTATATCATTTTATGAACAATACACAGTTCAATTTCTTAAATTCATACACTCAGTAAAAATTTTCACTCTTTTCTTTAATAACATTTTCAACCATACTTTTAAGAAAGGGCAAGGTAGGGTGTCACTCCTTTAAATTACTCCCTATAGTGTTTTTAAGTGATTCATCTGTAAGCCCAAGTAGGACAAGTGTTGTAACCATGCTCTGATACCAATTTGTAAGACACCCAGATAACAATTTGTAACACACCCATGACGGGGATAAAAAAATTTGATTTTCTTAAAGGACAGTATCTCCATTCATGGTTCCTAATTTGGAAGACCAAGGAACCAGTCTGACTTCCTGGTCACGGATCTCCGATTTTGAAGCCAAACAATTCTTTGGGATCTTGATGGTCTCGTTCTATAATTAAACACAAAACCCTTCAGTTTCTTGGTCTAGGTTTAAGGGATCCCACAACCTCCCTTTTCACCCTGCTTTGAAAACTCAGAGTGTCGGGCGTTAGCTCTTTTTGTTTGATAATCCCCCTCTTGATGTGACCTCGACGATGACCATGCAATTGTGGGCACAACCACAAGCGGTTTGGAGTCAAACTGCTTTTGGGCCTTCAATGCTCTTACAACCTCCATGTTTCCTCTTGACGAAACCACAGTTTGAATTGCAGTCCGCCCTCAATACCTTAAACTCCTCGCAACTCCTGTCCCCTCAATGCTACGGGGTCGTCGATCTCACAAACTTGATGATAACGACTAAATGAACAATTCAGATCTATCACTCTCGGATCTACGAACACCTATCCTACTCAATCAACAATCCTGCCTTCATTCCGGGCGGTTGACCTTTCAACCCAGATCAACGGTCCTGTGGCCCTCTTCTCGATCGGTGGTCGAGATCTCCTCCGGGTCTCCGGACTTCGGAGATCTCAACTCTCAAACCTCATTTCCCAATGGATTTTACCCAAAGTCTAAGATCCAATGACGCGTGTCTCCCCCAAATCTAACGATCGAGGATTACTTCGGGTCTTTTCCTGAAACTCATAGATTTACACCACGTGTCCTTGCACTCAGATCTGACGACACAGATCCGATCTCCTCCTGCACACTCTTCTAATTGTTTGATCCTAGCTTCCCACAGTCCGGATCTCTCACAGAGCTCGATCCAATGGTCATTGTTGCTCCTTCTCCTGATCTTACGAACTTGAAACAAGTTCCCCTCCTGGACCTCATCAGTGCTTCTAAAAGCACTTATCTCTTCTGAGCTTGGTTCTTAGGAAATTTTGAATTCCCACATACTCTTGCATTAATTTGTTCACATCAGATCGATGGTCCATGACCTTCCTTGATCCAACGGTCCAGATCACGGTCCAGATCACATCGCAACTTCAGGTTTCATAAGTTTAGTCGCGCCAACGTGCAAATCTCTCGATGTGCAAATCCTTGATCTTGCCA
>JZKD02S2272843.1:12098-26676 GCA_000966675.3 Picea glauca
ACGAAACCACAGTTTGAATTGCAGTCCGCCCTCAATACCTTAAACTCCTCGCAACTCCTGTCCCCTCAATGCTACGGGGTCGTCGATCTCACAAACTTGATGATAACGACTAAATGAACAATTCAGATCTATGACTCTCGGATCTACGAACACCTGTCCTACTCAATCAACAATCCTTCCTTCATTCCGGGCGGTTGACCTTTCAACCCAGATCAACGGTCCTGTGGCCCTCTTCTCAATCGATGGTCGAGATCTCCTCCGGGCCTCCAGACTTCGGAGATCACAACTCTCAAACCTCATTTCCCAATGGATTTTACCCAAAGTCTAATATCCAATGACGCGTGTCTCCCCCAAATCTAACGATCGAGGATTACTTCGGGTCTTCTCCTGAAACTCATAGATTTACACCACGTGTCCTCGCACTCAGATCTGACGACACAGATCCGATCTCCTCCTGCACACTCTTCTAATTGTTTGATCCTAGCTTCCCACAGTCCAGATCTCTCATAGAGCTCGATCCAATGGTCACTGTTTCTCCTTCTCCTGATCTTACGAACTTGAAACAAGCTCCCCTCTTGGACCTCATCAGTGCTTCTAAAAGCGCTTATCTCTTCTGAGCTTGGTCCTTAGGAAATTTTGAATTCCCACATACTCCTACGTTAATTTGCTCACATCAGATCGATGGTCCATGACCTTCCTTGATCCAACGGTCCAGATCACATCACAACTTCAGGTTTCATAAGTTTAGTCGCGCCAATGTGCAAATCTCTCGATGTGCAAATCCTTGATCTTGCCAATCCGACGGTCAAGGAGGGTTCCGATAGATCTTTATATCTATGGTCCAGATCACATCACAACTTTGGGTTTTGGGAGTTTAGTCGTGCCAATATGATAACCTCTCAATGTGTGAATCCTCGATCTCACCAATTTGACGGTCAAGGAGGGTCCCAATAGATCCCTAGATCTATGGTCCAGAAGAAGTCACAACTTCAAGTTTCAGGAGTTTAGTCACACCAACATGCGAACCTCCTGATGTGTGAACCCACAATCTTGCCAATCCAATGGTCAAGGAGGGTCCCGATAGATCCTTAGATCTACGATCCATATCACGTCGCAACTTCGAGTTTCGGGAGTTTAGTCATGCCAAGATGCGAACCTCCCGATGTGCGAATCCCCGATCTCACCAATCCGACAGTCAAGGAGGGTCTTGATAGATCCTTAGATCTACGGTCCATATCACGTCACAACTTAGGGTTTTGGGAGTTTAGTTGTGCCAACATGCAAATCTCCCGATCTGTGATCTTGCAAAGACTAAAGGAGTCGAGTTGTTAACGCCTACGCCCCTTCTTCAAATCTAACAATCATGACAGACCTTGGATCCTCCCGAACGGATCTCATCCATTCATCTTCCAGATGAAAGGATATCCTCTTTTGATACTTGAATCTCACTATTCTTCCTGAGCTTTGTTGGCTCTGAAGGGCTTAAGATTTTTGCGCTCTTCCTCTTGAACATATTGTATTAGAAGAATTTTGTTGCGCACCTCTTATGTTCAATTACTCAACTCTAGAACCTAATATGGTCTCGGTCTCTATGCACCTTGCAGAGACTCAGTGCATACATGCACTACCTCACCTGAGCTTAATAGACTCTGTCCTCGCACTTATTGCAGGGTTCAACCTCTGAAATCAGGGTAGTACTCACTCGACTCTAGGACGGTGAGGAAATTCCCTGGGGAAGTCCTTTCGAGGAATTAAACTAGAACATAANCAGAGCTCGATCCAATGGTCACTGTTGCTCCTTCTCTTGATCTTACGAACTTGAAACAAGTTCCCCTCCTGGACCTCATCAGTGCTTCTAAAAGAGTTTATCTCTTCTGAGCTTGGTTCTTAGGAAATTTTGAATTCCCACATACTCCTGCGTTAATTTTCTCACATCAGATCGATGGTCCATGACCTTCCTTGATCCAACGGTCCAGATCACATCACAACTTCAGGTTTCATAAGTTTAGTCGCGCCAACGTGCAAATCTCTCGATGTGCAAATCCTTGATCTTGCCAATCCGACGGTCAAGGAGGGTTCCGATAGATCTTTATATCTACGGTCCATATCACATCGCAACTTTGGGTTTCGGGAGTTTAGTCGTGCCAATATGAGAACCTCTCAATGTGTGAATCCTCGATCTCACCAATTTGACAATCAAGGAGGGTCCCGATAGATCCCTAGATCTATGGTCCAGATCAAGTCACAAATTCAAGTTCTAGGAGTTTAGTCACACCAACATGCGAACCTCCCGATGTGTGAACCCACAATCTCACCAATCCAATGGTCAAGGAGGGTCCCGATAGATCCTTAGATCTACGATCCAGATCATGTCGCAACTTAGAGATTCGGGAGTTTAGTCGTGCCAAGATGCGAACCTCCCGATGTGTGAATCCCCGATCTCGCAAATCCGACAGTCAAGGAGGGTCTTGATAGATCCTTAGATCTACGGTCCATATCACGTCACAACTTAGGGTTTTGGGAGTTTAGTTGTGCCAACATGCAAATCTCCCGATCTGCGATCTTGCAAAGACTAAAGGAGTCGAGTTGTTAATGCCTACGCCCCTTCTTCAAATATAAAAATCATGACAGACCTTGGATCCTCCCGAACGGATCTCATCCATTCATCTTCCAGATGAAAGGATATCCTCTTTCGATACTTGAATCTCACTATTCTTCCTGAGCTTTGTTGGCTCTGAAGGGCTTAAGATTTTTGCGCTCTTCCTCTTGAACATATTGTATTAGAAGAATTTTGTTGCGCACCTCTTATGTTCAATTACTCAAATCTAGAACCTAATATGGTCTCAGTCTCTATGCACCTTGCAGAGACTCAGTACATACATGCACTACCTCACCTGAGCTTAATAGACTCTTTCCTCGCACTTATTGCAGGGTTCAACCTCTGAAATCAGGGTAGTACTCACTCGACTCTAGGACGGTGAGGAAATTCCCTGGGGAAGTCCTTTCGAGGAATTAAACTAGAACATAANGCCAATATGAGAACCTCTCAATGTGTGAATCCTCGATCTCACCAATTTGACGGTCAAGGAGGGTCCCGATAGATCCCTAGATCTATGGTCCAGATCAAGTCACAACTTCAAGTTTCAAGAGTTTAGTCACACCAACATGCGAACCTCCTGATGTGTGAACCCACAATCTCACCAATCCGACGGTCAAGGAGGGTCACGATAGATCCTTAGATCTATGATCCAGATCACGTCGCAACTTTGAGTTTCCGGAGTTTAGTCATGCCAAGATGCGAACCTCCCGATGTGTGAATCCACGATCTTGCCAATCCGACAGTCAAGGAGGGTCTTGATAGATCCTTAGATCTATGGTCCATATCACGTCACAACTTAGGGTTTTGGGAGTTTAGTTGTGCCAACATGCAAATCTCCCAATCTACGATCTTGCAAAGACTAAAGGAGTCGAGTTGTTAACGCCTACGCCCCTTCTTCAAATCTAACAATCATGACAGACCTTGGATCCTCCCGAACGGATCTCATCCATTCATCTTCCAGATGAAAGGATATCCTCTTTCGATACTTGAATCTCACTATTCTTCCTGAGCTTTGTTGGCTCTGAAGGGCTTAAGAGTTTTGCGCTCTTCCTCTTGAACATATTGTATTGGAATAATTTTGTTGCGCACCTCTTATGTTCAATTACTCAACTCTAGAACCTAATATGGTGTCGGTCTCTATGCACCTTGCAGAGACTCAGTGCATACATGCACTACCTCACTTGAGCTTAATAGACTCTGTCCTCGCACTTATTGCAGGGTTCAACCTTTGAAATCAGGGTAGTACTCACTCGACTCTAGAACGGTGAGGAAATTCCCTGGGGAAGTCCTTTCGAGGAATTAAACTAGAACATAAGGAAAATCAAGCAGATGTAAAAATTCTCAAGGAACAAACACATACTCTTAACTTAATGATTNTACATGCACTACCTCACCTGAGCTTAATAGACTCTGTCCTCGCACTTATTGCAGGGTTCAACCTCTGAAATCAGGGTAGTACTCACTCGACTCTAGGACGGTGAGGAAATTCCCTGGGGAAGTCCTTTCGAGGAATTAAACTAGAACATAAGGAAAATCAAGCAGATGTAAAAATTCTCAAGGAACAAACACATACTCTTAACTTAATGATTCAATACAGAATCCATTTACAAGTTTATAAATACAAGCATGCATCCATTATTTCCAATTCAAAGAACAAGGCATAGAAACACTTATCAAAACCATAAGGTGTGATGCGACTGCCGAGAGGGGTGCTTGTTTCCACCCAACCATAGGCTTAGCCACTCCCAATGGATTTATAACTGGCCACCCAAGAGCTTAGGCCACGATGCTTTGAGATTCACTCTCTTACTTCCATCTCAATGAAAGTTAGGGATGAAGGTTACTCTCATTATCCCAATACAGGAATAGATAAGGATGAAGGTTACTCTCCTTCTCTTGGGTCGGTCTCTATCCCCTGTGATCAGAACTCACTTTTCGCTTTCAATCCTTCCTCGGACCCGAGAGCTTCGGCTCTCGTCTCTGCACTCTTCGCAGGTTCCCTCTGCCCCCCACCACGCTTCCTTTCTTGCCTTCCTTATCAAGATTGTCTATGGCTAGAAATCCCAGTCCGTGGTCAAGTCCAGAATCCTTACCGATGGGTAGTCTTCCCCATCCCCTCATTAACTCTTGAGGAGGTCTTCCCACCTACTCGTCTGACTATAATTCATTTTTGGGTCAGAGGGTTGTTCTAATCTGAGCAATAAATTCCAGCATGGTACTAGTTCGATGGAGGTTAACGTAACCATTTCGGGTCCCTTCCACCACCTTTTTATTAGCCATTGTGGTCTCTCTTAGCACATCCCCTTCACAATATTCATGCAACCCATATCCATTATCTATTAAAATAAAAAAAAATTACATTCATCGACCTTTTGTACAAAGGTCCATCAAATTAAACATTCACACTTTTGAGTTTTTCATAGTTCTTGGCCAATAAAGTTATATTTACAGACTGGGGGAAACAGGGTGTTACAATGGAGATGGATGCCATAAAAATTTCCACCCTATACTTGGAAAGAAAGGCCCATGAGTGNGGGAAGTCCTTTCGAGGAATTAAACTAGAACATAAGGAAAATCAAGCAGATGTAAAAATTCTCAAGGAACAAACACATACTCTTAACTTAATGATTCAATACAGAATCCATTTACAAGTTTATAAATACAAGCATGCATCCATTATTTCCAATTCAAAGAACAAGGCATAGAAACACTTATCAAAACCATAAGGTGTGATGCGACTGCCGAGAGGGGTGCTTGTTTCCACCCAACCATAGGCTTAGCCACTCCCAATGGATTTATAACTGGCCACCCAAGAGCTTAGGCCACGATGCTTTGAGATTCACTCTCTTACTTCCATCTCAATGAAAGTTAGGGATGAAGGTTACTCTCATTATCCCAATACAGGAATAGATAAGGATGAAGGTTACTCTCCTTCTCTTGGCTCGGTCTCTATCCCCTGTGATCAGAACTCACTTTTTTCTTTCAATCCTTCCTCATACCCGAGAGCTTCGGCTCTCGTCTCTGCACTCTTCGCAGGTTCCCTCTGCCCCCCACCACACTTCCTTTATTGCCTTCCTTATCAAGATTGTCTATGGCTCGAAATCCCAATCCGTGGTCAAGTCCAGAATCCTTACCGATGGGCAGTCTTCCCCATCCCCTCATTAACTCTTGAGGAGGTCTTCCCACCTACTCGTCTGACTATAATTCATTTCTGGGTCAGATGGTTGTTCTAATCTGAGCAATAAATTCCAGCATGGTACTAGTTCGATGGAGGTTAACGTAACCATTTCGGGTCCCTTCCACCACCTTTTTATTAGCCATTGTGGTCTCTCTTAGCATATCCCCTTCACAACAATTATGCAACCCGTATCCATTATCTATTAAAATAAAAAAAAATCACATTCATCGACCTTTTGTACAAAGGTCCATCAAATTAAACATTCACACTTTTGAGTTTGCCATAGTTCTTGGCCAATAAAGTTATATTTACAGACTGGGGGAAATAGGGTGTTACAATGGAGATGGATGCCATAAAAATTTCCACCCTATACTTGGAAAGAAAGGCCCATGAGTGGTGGTACCATAGGATGACTACTTTAGAACATTTACACATTAATTCATATGTAGATTTCACACAGAAGCTCATAGATAGGTTTGACCAAGGGGATCTAAAGCTACATTTCTGAGAGCTCACCCAACTAAAGAAGATAGGAATGACTAAATCATTCATTGAATAATTTCATAGGCTAGAATTCATGGTTCTAGATGTGTCAAAATCTAGGTTGATGATGCTATTTTTTGAAGGATTGACAGAACCCTTGTGTGGATGGGCCAAGGATTCTAAGCCTAATACACTACAGGATGTGATTTGGAGGACTAGGGACCTAGAGGGGGNTAGAGAGATAAGATAAAAGGCCTACCTCATCTAGATGTTTGATGAAGTCCACCATTGAGCACTTGACCCAAAGAAATATACCTACAACTAGTTCTCAACAACCAAGCAAAGCAAGCATATGGTGATAATATAAGATGTTAGCACATTAGATAGCATAATCCATTAATATACATAACAAATACGCCCATGGATAATAATTCAAATATTTGCGGGATATCAATTGGACGGGAAAAGAGTATTTCTATTAATATATGATCAACAAAAGTGAAAAAGTTACAGACTTTCATGTTGGCATGGTTCAGAACCGAGAAACTAAGTTCCTTCCAGTTGGGACTCCACCACTTCAATCCTCCACCAAAGGCAATCTCATAGAAGCGAGACAATGAAGTTCTCAATCAATAAGGGAAGAGCTTGGGGGATGAACACTATTCTCAGAATTAAAGGACAAAGGGATGCTGACTCAATATGAAGTAAATAATTTCTCCAGAGTAACTTTTCTCTCAAAGTTGCATTCTTTGTCCTCTTTTCCATAGCTCGAAATTGGCCCATTTATAGCCTTCAAATGGAATTGAAGGGACAAGTCAAAACATTTCTAGTATATGGAAGGCCAAGGATCATAGATGTCCTGTCATGACATGGAAACCCAACACCATTTTTCATTTTTTGGGCACAAATACTGATGTACATGCGATGTCGTGGTGCAACCTGCATATACACATGTTGTATAGTAGGCAAGGTGCGTACATGTGGAAAAAATGTATTTTTTAGCTCTGGAACTTGCAAAAGGGCATGGAAAGTATGCATAGGGAAATTGAAAAAGGCCTTCTGTGTAAGATTGCATAGGGTGAGGAAAATATTTCTATAACAGATGCCACTTAATGTGTGAGGTTAGAGGAGTATCTGCGATGGTTGAAATACATTATAAAAAAACCAGAAGTGGAGTGATGGGGAACCAGCTGGAAGAACTAGTTTCTCATTACATTCTCCACTGACTTTGCATACATGGATGCCAATTTGAATTAGACTGCAAATCCATGTGAAAATATACCAAACAACTGTCTGTGGCCATGAATATGAAAATACAAATGTGGTTACATGCCAAAGGTTGTCATAGTCATGAACAAGGCCTAGTAGAACCAGTCTCAAAACCAATATGAAGATATATTTATACAATGGAGTACAATCTGATATCCCATGATCACTGAAGTCATATAGGTACCGGTCCAATAAAAAGGAAGAAACAACTCAGGAAATTTGCGGCCACATACTGATGTCTTCAAGTCTTCTACACAATCCGCCAAAGGTGCAAGTCTACATCATGTGAATAAAGGAGTTGAGGTCGCACACAATGAGACATTGTTTGATTACCNTTCTTTGTCCTCTTTTCCATAGCTCGAAATTGGCCCATTTATAGCCTTCAAATGGAATTGAAGGGCCAAGTCAAAACATTTCTAGTATATGGAAGGCCAAGGATCATAGATGTCCTGTCATGACATGAAAACCCAACACCATTTTTCATTTTTTGGGCACAAATATCGATGTAGATGCGATGTCGTGGTGAAACCTGCATATACACATGTTGTATAGTAGGCAAGGTGCGTACATGTGGAAAAAAT
The DNA here is from genome assembly GCA_000966675.3 of Picea glauca. Lineage (NCBI taxonomy): Eukaryota > Viridiplantae > Streptophyta > Pinopsida > Pinales > Pinaceae > Picea > Picea glauca. The sequence goes on from JZKD02S2272843.1 coordinate 20,209, forward strand.
GTATTTTTTAGCTCTGGAACTTGCAAAAGGGCATGGAAAGTATGCATAGGGAAATTGAAAAAGGCCTTCTGTGTAAGATTGCATAGGGTGAGGAAAATATTTCTATAACAAATGCCACTTAATGTGTGAGGTTAGAGGAGTATCTGTGATGGTTGAAATACATTATAAAAAACCCAGAAGTGGAGTGATGGGGAACCAGCTGGAAGAACTAGTTGCTCATTACATTCTCCACTGACTTTGCATACATGGATGCCAATTTGAATTAGACTACAAATCCATGTGAAAATATACCAAACAACTGTCTGTGGCCATGAATATGAAAATACAAATGTGGTTACATGCCAAAGGTTGTCATAGTCATGAACAAGGCCCAGTAGAACTAGTCTCAAAACCAATATGAAGATATATTTATACAATGGAGTACAATCTGATATCCCATGATCACTAAAGTCATATAGGTACTGGTCAAATAAAAAGGAAGAAACAACTCAGGAAAGTTGCGGCCACATACTGATGTCTTCAAGTCTTCTACACAATCCGCCAAAGGTGCAAGTCTACATCATGTGAATAAAGGAGTTGAGGTCGCACACAATGAGACATTGTTTGATTACCGGTCATTGAGGTATACCATTAACAAACATGAGACAACGTACCGATAATGAAAGTAGGTGTCAAGGCACCGAGTACATTCTTACAAGTGTGAATAAAGGAGTTAGGGTCAAACACTTGAATAATCCATCAATCAGGAGACATTGATGTATTCCGAACTATCGATGGCGAGAGAACCTACCACTAATGAATACAAGCCTCAAGGTACTCATAAGANAAAATGTATTTTTTAGCTCTGGAACTTGCAAAAGGGCATGGAAAGTATGCATAGGGAAATTGAAAAAGGCCTTCTGTGTAAGATTGCATAGGGTGAGGAAAATATTTCTATAACAGATGCCACTTAATGTGTGAGGTTAGAGGAGTATCTGCGATGGTTGAAATACATTATAAAAAAACCAGAAGTGGAGTGATGGGGAACCAGCTGGAAGAACTAGTTTCTCATTACATTCTCCACTGACTTTGCATACATGGATGCCAATTTGAATTAGACTGCAAATCCATGTGAAAATATACCAAACAACTGTCTGTGGCCATGAATATGAAAATACAAATGTGGTTACATGCCAAAGGTTTTCATAGTCATGAACAAGGCCCAATAGAACCAGTCTCAAAACCAATATGAAGATATATTTATACAATGGAGTACAATCTGATATCCCATGATCACTGAAGTCATATAGGTACTGGTCCAATAAAAAGGAAGAAACAACTCAGGAAAGTTGCGGCCACATACTGATGTCTTCAAGTCTTCTACACAATCCGCCAAAGGTGCAATTCTACATCATGTGAATAAAGGAGTTGAGGTCACACACAATGAGACATTGTTTGATTACCGGTCATTGAGGTATACCATTAACAAAAATGAGACAACGTACCGATAATGAGAGTAGGTGTCAAGGCACCAAGTACATTCTTACAAGTGTGAATAAAGGAGTTAGGGTCAAACACTTGAATAATTCATCAATCAGGAGACATTGATGTATTCCGAACTATCGATGGCGAGAGAACCTACCACTAATGAATACAAGCCTCAAGGTACTCATAAGGCTCTAAGTCTTGTTTCCAGAATAGATGAGCTGAATTCGATGGAAGGAGACCCGCTGAAAGGAGAGTATTAAGGCATCTCTCATCATTCAACACGAGGTACAAAGCAGGTGCTTCANTCACTGGATTATTATAGCCACTCTTGTCTATGTGTTCATTGCATTTCCAATTCAATTATGGTCACACAGTTGGCAAGACAACAAAACCTTTACTCATTTGGCATTTTTTTGTTGTTAATATGATTTCATTTTTATGACACTGTGATGATATTCTAATGGTTGTGRTTGAGTCCTTGATTCAATGGTGGTTTGATGTTCTATTKCTTTTGATAGAATTCAATGGTTTCATAACAACGCATTAACATGGTGATTAGACCCTTAATTCAATGGTTTTATACAAAGCATACGATTTATGATCGAATCCTTGGTGCTATATTCGAAAAATTGTTTTGATTTTAAAACCATGCAAACACTATTGCTCGTGCAAATTTTTGGGCCAACTTACCATAGTTTTCATTAATTGTTTGAATGGCATTGCTTTTAACACATTGCAATAGTAATCACCATATGCACTATCAATTGTACATTTGGATATGACTGTTTTGCATGGGTTGATTTCGTTCCACCACCCTCGCACACTTAGGCATTAATGCCTGCCTTGTATCTCGGGTTACCTCTGTTGGTTTCGGGAAAGCCTGTGAGCTATTGGTCCTGCGTATACCCTGTCCAAACCCTCGTCTATTTACCCTACTCACTGTGTGTTCTTTCTTGGCTCCTGTATGACAAATTTAACCCCCATGGTGTTCAGAGTCAGTTTTGGTTTGATAGTGCCAGAGGAGACTGCTTAGGCTAACCCTGTAATTGCTTCCCAGAGACACCTTTTTGCGTGAGTGATTCTGGGCAAACGGTTTTGAATCCAATCAAACCCTTGAAAACCTAGAACCGAAATTATCTCCTTTACCTTCATCATAGGTGATTTCCCCAGAAATTGGTTTATTACAGAGTTATAGCTCGTGTTTTACAGGTCAATTTTCAGATCCTCTCTGTGGTTGTAAGGTGCGTTTTGGGTNTGATAGAATTCAATGGTTTCATAACAACGCATTAACATGGTGATTAGACCCTTAATTCAATGGTTTTATACAAAGCATACGATTTATGATCGAATCCTTGGTGCTATATTCGAAACATTGTTTTGATTTTAAAACCATGCAAACACTATTGCTCGTGCAAATTTTTGGGTCGACTTACCATAGTTTTCATTAATTGTTTGAATGGCATTGCTTTTAACACATTGCAATAGTAATCACCATATGCACTGTCAATTGTACATTTGGATATGACTGTTTTGCATGGGTTGATTTCGTTCCACCACCCTCGCACACTTAGGCATTAATGCCTGCCTTGTATCTCGGGTTACCTCTGTTGCTTTCGGGAAATCCTGTGAGCTATCGGTCCTGCGTATACCCTGTCCAAACCCTCGTCTATTTACCCTACTCACTGTGTGTTCTTTCCTGGCTCCTGTATGGCAAATTTAACGCCCATGGTGTTCAGAGTCAGTTTTGGTTTGATAGTGCCAGAGGAGACTGCTTAGGCTAACCCTGTAATTGATTCCCAGAGACACCTTTTTGCGTGAGTGATTCTGGGCAAACGGTTTTGAATCCGATCAAACCCTTGAAAACCTAGAACCGAAATTAGCCCCTTTACCTTCATCATAGGTGATTTCCCCAGAAATTGGTTTATTACAGAGTTATAGCTCGTGTTTTACAGGTCAATTTTCAGATTCTCTCTGTGGTTGTAAGGTGTGTTTTGGGTCTATGTGCATTTGTCGAAATGTTTATTATTTCTCCAGACCTGGGCCTCAGAACCCCTTCCACCCATTTAGCCTTGTGCCTCAGCCTCCTGTTGAAACCCTTGATCAATCCAAAGATTTGTCAAGCAGTCTGTCAGCAAGTTGAAAGACAACAGGCTCTGTTCTCTTTAAGATGTTGAGGCAGCTATGGCCTTTTGTTAACTCAAAGATAGCCTGATCGAATCATTTTCCTGTTGCCCAGGTATGTATTTCAACATCGATTTTTAATGATTTGGTTTGAATTATCCGATTGTGTTTTCCCCGAATTAGTTCTGTTTGTTTGAATAGATTCAAAAACAATTCTGTTTTGTTTTGAATGGATGATTTCATTTTGAATTATGATTGCATTGGATCTGTACAAAAGATTTCGTTAGGATCAGCATATACTATTTTGTTTGCATGGATTCATTTGTTAAAATCNACACTATTGCTCGTGCAAATTTTTGGGTCGACTTACCATAGTTTTCATTAATTGTTTGAATGACATTGCTTTTAACACATTGCAATAGTAATCACCATATGCACTGTCAATTGTACATTTGTATATGACTATTTTGCATGGGTTGATTTCGTTCCACCACCCTCGCACACTTAGGCATTAATGCCTGCCTTGTATCTCGGGTTACCTCTGTTGGTTTCGAGAAAGCCTGTGAGCTATTGGTCCTGCGTATAACCTATCCAAACCCTCGTCTATTTACCCTACTCACTGTGTGTTCTTTCCTGGCTCCTGTATGGCAAATTTAACCCCCATGGTGTTCAGAGTCAGTTTTGGTTTGATAGTGCCAGAGGAGACTGCTTAGGCTAACCCTGTAATTGCTTCCCAGAGACACCTTTTTGCGTGAGTGATTCTGGGAAAATGGTTTTGAATCCGATCAAACCCTTGAAAACCTAGAACCGAAATTAGCCCCTTTACCTTCATCATAGGTGATTTCCCCAGAAATTGGTTTATTACAGAGTTATAGCTCGTGTTTTACAGGTCAATTTTCAGATCCTCTCTGTGGTTGTAAGGTGCGTTTTGGGTCTATGTGCATTTGTCGGAATGTTTATTATTTCTCCAGACCTGGGCCTCAGAACCCCTTCCACCCATTTAGCCTTGTGCCTTAGCCTCCTGTTGAAACCCTTGATCAATCCAAAGATTTTTCAAGCAGTCTGTCAGCAAGTTGAAAGACAACAGGCTCTGTTCTCTTTAAGATGTTGAGGCAGCTATGGCCTTTTGTTAACTCAAAGATAGCCTGATCGAATCATTTTCCTGCTTCCCAGGTATGTATTTCAACATCGATTTTTAATGATTTGGTTTGAATTAGTCGATTGTGTTTTCCCCGAATTAGTTCTGTTTGTTTGAATAGATTCAAAAACAATTCTATTTTGTTTTGAATGGATGATTTCATTTTGAATTATGATTGCATTGGATCTGTACAAAAGATTTCGTTAGGATCAGCATATACTATTTTGTNCTCCTGTTGAAACCCTTGATCAATCCAAAGATTTGTCAAGCAGTCTGTCAGCAAGTTGAAAGACAACAGGCTCTGTTCTCTTTAAGATGTTGAGGCAGCTATGGCCTTTTGTTAAATCAAAGATAGCCTGATCGAATCATTTTCCTGCTGCCCAGGTATGTATTTCAACATCGATTTTTAATGATTTGGTTTGAATTAGCCGATTGTGTTTTCCCCGAATTGGTTCTGTTTGTTTGAATAGATTCAAAAACAATTCTATTTTGTTTTGAATGGATGATTTCATTTTGAATTATGATTGCATTGGATCTGTACAAAAGATTTCGTTAGGATCAACATATACTATTTTGTTTGCATGGATTCATTTGTTAAAATCTAATATAGATATGTTTTGATTGAACCAATTTAACACGATTTTATTGTTCTCAGATTAGTATAAACGATTGAATTGTTTCTGAGTTAGTTTGATTCAAGTTCTGTTTGGTTTCATTTTGAAATGATTCTGTACATTTGAATTAGCATAATCGTTTGTATATGAGTTGGGTTAGTATCAAAGATTGGTTTGACAAATAGAATGTAATCTATTGATTTAAAAAGAAAAAAACGATTCTGTCTACTCCAAATTGGTAGTAAAAAGTGTTTGACAGATTCCATATATCCTTGTTACCATTCGGTTAATTAAACACGATTTCTGTCTATTTCAAACTGGCATAAAGATTTGGTTACTTCTGGCATGAACGATTTTCTTTGTTTTGAATTAGTAATTAAAGATTTGGTTTAATCGGTCGAATATATTTATGTTATCGTTTGATTGATTAAAAACGATTTTGTTTCAAATTAGACTAGCTACAGAATCGTAAGATTCTGTTAGCTAGTCTTAAAATTTAGATTTTTGTTAATTTTACCAATAAAACATTATCTAAACTTATTTATTCTTGTCCACCTACAGGTACCTACGAATTTCAATGGAAAATTGGACAAGATGTGGTAGTTTAGAAGATGCTTTTGTGATATAGTCTTGTTTTAGGTTGTTAGCTTAAGTTAGAAATAGAGACTTGGGAGATTGTTCCCATATTTTTTGTAAACTATTTTTGATAATTCCCACAGGGGTGTTTTACCCTGTGGCCTTTAAATACTTGTTATTTTTTGTATTGAACCGATCATCACTGTTGGGAGAAAAAAGACGATGGACTTATGAGGATACAAACTRGGATGAAAGTGGATGTTTTGTAATAGCTTTAGCTTTCAATATATCAAACTTTTATTTCAAGTTTTCTTCATATCAGTTTGCAATCAATTATCGACTACTTTAGCTATCATAATTCATTGTAGATTGATGTGATTTGGTTTATGTGTTTTCCATATCTGATGTTTCTTATTTTAAAGTACAACAATTACTTTGTTTCAATTTAATGAATTAAAGGTTTATCTTCTTCGTTAAATGAATCATTTTGTACAAATCTTCGCATACGAGTTTATCTAAATGTGATGATTTGCAAATTTTAAGATTGTTGTC
>JZKD02S2272854.1:18818-35379 GCA_000966675.3 Picea glauca
TCATTGAGACTAAATATATACAACACATTAATATTCCAAAATAGGAGAGACAAAACATAAAGGAGACAACATTCACATTGGTCTAAAGCCGAATTCCTCTAAGTTGTTCCATTCAGTTCTGAAATTCATTCGTCCATAATCTTTTCCAGGCCAAAATGTATCTACCTTCTAAAATGAAGAGTATTTAAAGTTTTTTGAAATCCCATCTTCCTATCTCCTAGGATAGGATAGGATTTCATGAGATCAAAATATTTCAAAAATAGAGGGCTAACAACCACTCATAACAGAGTTGATTCTTCAAAAAAAAAAAATTAATAATTTTTTTTACAAGTCAAATAGAAAAAGAAATACTAATCATTCAAATGCAAAATTGAACATGTTTCCTCTAGATGATCAGCATGAAGATCTACTATTTCCTGAAAACTAAACATGAATAAGTTAGACAAATTATTAACAAGTAATTTTTAATTTTTTTAATTTAAAAATGACTTGGCTACATAATCGAAAGATTTTGTAGCCAGTCTTATCTTAGAAAACAAAATATAATTTCAAACTGTTTTGATTCAAAATAGATAACATGAATATAATAAGAGGAAAATCATTTTACCATTTCAACAATTGAGTAAGATGGATCAGGGTAGCTCAGAATTGATTATGGCTTTAACACTGTTTGTGTTTTTTATTGGTATGTTCCCTGTCCTCTTAAGGCATTTAAGTTTTCTCTCTGCGTTTACTCTAAGGTCAAGATTTTCTTGTCTCAAAGATTCACTTTGTGTTGTGAGTGTTTTAATCTGAGCTTGAAGGATGGGAACATCAGTGTAATATCGTTCAATCCAATGCAGACAAACATCATACTGTACAGAAGGAACGACCTGTTGGTGAATCATGCAGTCAAGCATGGTTGTATCAACTTTACCTACTATTTTCCCTTGACCAAACACAATCCCAGAGAACCCCTTATAACACAATGGCAGATTCATAACAAATTCATAGGGTTCAACAGGACCAAACCCTTGAAAATCCAGGCCTTCAAGAGCCAAAAAATCATATATTTCATAGTTTGAGACCTCCTTGACCTCGATCGGACCAATCAATATCAAATGAGCATCATTTTGATTCCTCAATTTTCTTGAAATAAGATGTCTGACTCTTTTGTTCTTAAATCCTGAAGCTATGTGTTTTTGTTTTATTTGTTTGCAAGATTTTATTACATCGAGTTTCATAGTGGCATTCTGGCCAACATCTAGTTCATGCATAGAAGGTTCCCTTAACTCGAATTCAACAGCATGTTTCTCATGTGATGACTGAATTGGAATTACCTTGTTCTGAGGGTTTCTGTTTAGAGAGTCTGGTTCATTATTTGGAATGTCAAACTGTTTTTTCATCAAAGGTTCACCCAAATTAGGGTTTTCTATAGGAATGGTTGTAGCAAAACCATTTCTTATTAAAAATCCATCCCAGCAATTGCCCACGGTTTTCAAATGGTGAATCAACATAATTTTAATCAAGTCATGGTGGACAAGAATATAGTCAAGGATCTATCTCTTATACCTTTTAAACATTTTGTACAAGTTTCTCAATAGATAGAAAGGCTCATTTAATTGAAAACCAATGAAATGCATCATAAGTCSTATATGATAGAGGAAAACTAAACCACAACGAAACTCAGAAATCGTGAATTTTTTTAGAATCGACAACAGGCCATGCCACCTAGTTTTAGCCAAAGAGACGGGGATACCTTTTTCAAAACAGTTGATTTTCCTAGAAGTCAAGAAGAGGCTCCAAGGTACTTCTTAAAATTTAGATTTTTTGAATCATTTCTCATCGGTGGATGGAAGTTCTATGGCTTCACTAACAAAGTCCTTGGTTACCTCTATATGGGTATCCCCAATTTTCAATCTACACCCATTCAAATTATNATGGAAGGTATGATCACCAACCATCTAGTGTCTATTCTAATTGACGCTGGTTCAAATTTGAGTTATATAGCCCCTAAGGCTATTGATAAGTGCAAATTACAGCCACATAAACACGCCAAGCCATCGTTGGTACAGTTAGCCACTGACACCAAAAGAAAAGTAATGGAGGTCATACCATCTTGCCAATTCAGTATGGGTGAATTCCCCACCCAAGAAACCCTTAACATACTACCCCTAGGATCAAATAAGTTGTTTATTGGTATGGACTGGCTAGCCACATATAAATCCAGACTAGACTATTACCATAAAACTTTAGAATGTGTAAGTAAAGAAGGAAGAAGGATAACCCTTCAAGGGATCCAAAAGCCTGTTTTGGTGAGACGAATATCATCTCTTCAAATGAGAAAGTATTGTAGAAAGGGATGTCCACTATATGCGATACAGGTGATGGAATTAGTTGAAGATGACAAACCAAGCTTTGAAGAACACCCCACACTAAGAGAATATAGAGATTTATTTTCGGAAGAGGTACCGGGTCTACCTCCGAGAAGGGACATTGACTTCTCAATATAACTTGCACCAGGAGTGGTGCCAGTGTCTAGGACACCCTACAGGATGAGCACAGCCGAGCTAGTTGATCTTAAATTACAACTAAAATAAATGATGGAAAAAGGCTATATCTGGCCCAGCATGTCTCCATGGGGAGCACCAGTCCTATTTGTGAAAAAGAAAGATGGTACCCTCTGACTGTGCATAGATTATAGACAACTCAATAAGGTAACCATAAATAACAAGTACCCCTTGCCCAGGATCGATGATTTGTTCAATCAATTGGGAGGTGCTTCCATCTTCTCAAATATTGACTTGATATCTGGATACCATCAAGTCCAAATCAAGGGTTAAGACATACACAAAACTTCCTTCAGGATGAGATATGGTCACTATAAGTTTGTGGTAGTATCATTTGGATTGACCAATGCCCCTGCCACTTTTATGTGCTTGATGAACAATGTGCTCAGCAAATTCCTAGACAAATTTGTATTCGTTTTTATTGATGATATACTAATTTACTCCAAGAATAGAGAGGAACATGAGGAACATCTTAGACTTGTGCTTCAAGTGCTAAGAGAACATCATCTCTATGCCAAATTTAGCAAGTGCGACCTTTTCTAGAAGCAAATACATTACTTGGTCCATGTCATATCTAAAGAGGGAATAGCAGTAGACCCTGACAAGATCAGGTCTATCATGGAATGGCCTACCCCAAAGGACATTTCAGATATTAGATCCTTTATGGGCTTAGCAGGATACTATAGGAGGTTTATAAAATCATTCTCCAACATTGGTTGTCCAATCATTGACCTCCAAAAGAAGGGAGTTAAATTCTTTTCCATCCCAAAATGCAAAGAAAGGTTTCAGTCCCTAAAACATTGATTGGCCCATGCACTTGTGTTGAACATCGTCGATCCCAAAGATGACTTCCTCATGTGCACAGATGCCTGTAAGGAAGGGCTCTAAACAGTCCTTATGCAAGGAGGGAGTGTAGTCTGCTATGAATCCTGAAAATTGAATGAGCACGAAGTCAACTATGTGACCCATGATCTAGAGTTGGCCTCCATAGTGTATGCCTTAAAAATATAGAGGCATTACCTCCTGGGAAGGAAATTTGTACTCATGACAGACCACTGTGGATTGTGACATATGTTTGACCAACCAAATCTCAATTCCAAACAAGCTAGATGGATGGCCCTCCTTAGTGAGTTTGATTTTGAAATAAAACATGTTAAAGGAAAAGAAAATAAGGTGACCGATGCTCTTAGCAGAAGTATGAAAACAATTCACCTAGCAACAGTGAGCACTTGCGAGACGAATGCCAAATAAAGAGTCAGGAATGCACAAGAAATAGACACTTTCTTCTACCATGACCTCATACCTGGAGAAAGAACCCATGGGAATAACGTATGAAGGCTAACAAATGATAGATGGAGGTCTACTAACTTATAGAAATAGATTGTATATTCCATATTGTGATGACTTGAAGAGGTTCATAATGGATGAACTACATAAAATACCATATACTGGTCACCCGAGATATCAGAAGATGATCATGGCCACGAGGAAACAATTCTATTGGCCTGGGTTAAAGAAAGACATAGCTAACTATTTAGCTAAGTGCTTAGAATGCCAATAGGTTAAAGCAGAACAACGACACCCAGTAGGATTATTACAACCTCTACCAATCCTGGAATGGAAATGGGAAACCATTTCCATGGACTTAATCACCGGATTACCAACATCGACCAAATAGAATGACGCCATCATGGTAGTGGTGGATAAATTGAGCAAGTCCACCCATTTTATCCCCATCAAATCGACTTGCAAGGCACTAGATATCGCCAGCATATTCATGAAGAAGATATTCAGACTACATGGTATGCCTAAAGAGATCGTGTTTGATAGAGACATGAAATTTACTTCCAACTTTTGGAAATCCTGATGGTTGGTTTGGAGACCAAATTACTATTTAGCATAGCCTATCATCCTCAAACCAATGGATAGACAAAAAGAGTGAACTAAATATTGGAGGACATGCTAAGAATGCATGTAATGCATCAACCCAAAAAGTGGGAAGATTACCTATCACTGGTGGAATTTTCCTACAATAACGGCTACCAAGAATCCCTGAAGATGAGTCCCTTCGAAGTCCTCTATGGTAGACCGTGCAACACTCCAGTCAGTTGGAGTAACCCAATAAACAAAATTACTATTGGACCTGACATGTTGAAATAAATGGAACAACAAGTGATTCAGATAAAACAAAATCTAAAGGTCGCTCAGAACAGATAGAAAAGTTACGTCGAACGAAAGAGAACTCCAAGATAATTCAAGACGGGAGACCATGTATATCTCAGAGTTAGGCCCAGGAAGATTTCCCTGAGGATGGGAGCTTGTGCCAAGTTGGCACCTCAGTATTGTGGACCCTTTGAAGTTCTATATAGAGTGGGACTTGTAGCCTATAGGCTATCACTTCCTCCCATAGTAAAAGACATAATGTTTTCCATGTTTCAGTATTGAAGAAATATGTACATGATTCTAATCATATAATTGATTGGTCTATGATATAGGTGGAACTCGGGGGAGAATTCCTGCCAGAAACTCAATGTATACTGGACAGAAAGGAAACCCCACTTAGGAACTGAACCATTGCACAGGTCAAGGTGCAGTGGAAACATTTTGGCCCAGATGAGGCTACATGAGAAATGGAAGATGCCATGAAACATGAATATCTGATTTTCTTTACTTCTATACATACATGTCATATTGATAGACAAAACATCGATGACGATGTTCCTTTAAGGGGGAGGGAATTGTAACACCCTATTTCCCCTAGTCTGGAAAAAAATAACTATATTGGCCATGAACTATGGCAAACGCAAAAGATGTGAATGTTTGATTTGACGGACCTTTGTATAAAAGGTTGATGAATGTAAATTATGTTATGAATATGTGTTGCATCACTACTGGGAAGGGGATGTGCTAAAAGAGACCACACTGGCTAATGAAAGGTGGTGGAAGGGACCTAGAATGGTTGCATTAACTTCCACTGAGACAGTATCGTATTGGTTTTTACTTGCCCAAAGACCGAAGCAACTCTCTAACCATGGAATGGATGTCCCATCATATTTGTAGGTGGGGATGCTCCTCAAGAGTTAATGAGGGGATTAGGATGAACCTCCCATCCATAACAGCCCCCATACCTGACCACAGATGGGGAAATTTGCACCACACACAATCTTCTAGGGAAAAGGCAAGAGAGGAAGTGTGGTAAGGAATAGAGAAGAGAGCACACATGACAGGGGATCATGGGGAGAACTGGAGAAACTCTGGAAAACACAGGGACTTCTGAACAAGAGGATAAGGAGAGTAACCTTCGTCCTTGACTTTCGTTGAGATAAAAGTAAAAGACTGAACCTAAAGCATCGTGGTGTAGCTCAGGGGTGGCTAGTGGTAAATCCATTTGGAGTCACTGAAACTAAGGTTGGGTGGAAACGACCAACCCTCTCAGTAGTCACATCACACCTGGTGTTTTTGATAAGTATTTTATGCCTTGTATTTTTGAAATGGTATACCATGAATACATGTTCATGTTTATACGTCGATAAGAATTTCTATGTGGAATGATTACCTGGTGTTTTAGATTGGAAATAATGGATGCAGGTGTATATTTACATTCCATAGTTGGTTTCTGTACAAATGATTAAGTATGGGGCATGAGTTTGCTCCACTGAGAATCCTCTTGTTTTATTGATTCTTGTAATATTCTAGGAAGGCTCCTCGAGAGTACTCTGCCCTAGGAATTACCCCATAAACCTTGGAACCATACCGAACCTTTACCCAGAGACCGGACTTAGATTGGGGACAATTTTCCCAGGAACCATATGAAGGTTCATGCGATCCATGTCTGGAAATATTATGCAAGAAAGAGTATCTCTCTGAGGTCTCGAAGTCATGGGAGTTTGAAGTTCTGAGAGGTTGAATTTCATGATTCAAGCTCAGAGAGGATAGCAAGTCCAACTATCTAAAGAGATTACCCCATCATTTGGTCAACGAATGGTTGGAATCCTTTCAGAAATACCCCAGATCTGTTAATGACCGATGGATCTAGAGGAGGAGAGCATTCCAGGAGGACGGATCTGAACCATCAAACCTAGTATCAATACCCGATAGTCGTTGGATCAGACAAAGGCACATGGGGTTTAAACCCTTCAATATCCACACATTCAGAATTTGGGGTTTGGAGCGGCAAGGGATTTTGGAGTCGCTGCATCACGAACACCTGGTTCATAAAATCACACCAACCATCAGACCTATCGGAGCTCTATGAATCGTCGAATCAGGGAACTCTCACAACCGTTTATGTCATACATAAATCCCCATATCGGGAATTTGGGGATCGGGGTTTTGAGAGGTAAGGAAACTCTCTGTTGTGGATCTTCTCAATTCACGAAATCCCAGTATGCAAAACCCCGAATCGGTTTTGCATGAATGGGTTTCAGCATTTCGGCACATGAGAAACCTAAGGGAAAGACCTCTCATCTTCGCTAGTCGTGAAATCCCTATACGCAAAACACCAACACACTCGATGTATGAGCCCCATGTCATCAGGCACGGTCTTGTGGTAGGAAGGAGGAGTCCTGAAAGAATCTAGGCTGTCCATTTTTAGGGATGCGTGGCAAAGATCTAAATCCACCGGGATTGTGGAGATTGGGGATATAGGAGTAGAAACCCCACCAGAAATCCCAAAAGATATAATGTTGGAATTTAATCAGGGCCATCGATCAAGCCGACGATCTGGACCATAGATCGAGATGATACCGGGCTTTCGGGTTTCAGGGAATGAAGGAACAAGGATTCATCATACGAGATTTTGGGTTTTGGGGAATGAAGGAACAAGGATTCATCTGCTGATCTTTCGGGTTTTGGGGAATGAAGGAGGAAGGATTCATCATCCAAGATTTTGGGTTTCGGTGAATGAAGTAACAAGGATTCATCATCCAGACTTTTGGTTTACGGGGATTGAAGGAACAAGGGTTCCTTGCAATAGGAATCTCTAAGGTCGAGCTCTGATAGCACCACTTCATGTTAGCATGTGTTCACTCAGGTGGTCACATGATATACAAAAAGGGGAGCTAAGGATCTATTAGACCCTTTTAGTTTTTGGCATTTCGAAAGATAGAGTATAGGGGAACGCTTGCATAGCGATTCCCTGAATTGCAAAATTTGGAAGTGCCTTCTTAGCAAGGCCTATGTTCATAGACAAAGATCACATGAAGGAGGATAAGGGAAGGGATGGTATGCACTAGGTTCTATATAAATTCAGGGATTCTATCCCTCGAATAAAAGACAAAAAGAAGAAGAAAAAAAAAATCCAAGTTTCCATAGTGGGTGTGTGACACACCCATTGTGCCTCGGCAGGTAAATGTTAAATACAGTACTAACTTATGACTACAATAACTAAATTTCTCAAATGTTAAAGTTCATCTCATTAATTGTATTCATCAATGTACTGTGGCATGTTCAACATGGAAAGGCTCCCATTGAGGGTATTGATGAGGACAAACTATTTTGTTCCACTTACCCAATGACAACTATAACGAAGGCATTGAAGAAGGCTAAAATAGAATATCTATGTTTGCTTAGAAAAAGACCCCTAACAGAGGAGGATAGGGAAAGAATTGTAGAGCTACAGAATACAATAACTAATTTTGGGGTAAGTGGCATCTTCACATATTTTTATCATCTATGACAATTTCATATCCGTTTTTTTCTTTTTTATTTTCTATATGATATGATAAAGTAAAGTTTTCTGTTTGTAGGATCTTTTAAACCATGTCTGTCAGGAATCTGTTGATCCTACAACTACTATAGGTAGCATTGATGTTCCAATGAAAAACAAATGTTGACATAGCAAAGTACAAGTGAGGCTTTTTTAGCCTTCTGAGGTTCCCCTCGAATCCATTTAACCGGCATGGCACACCAGAGCATGATGAGTCGAAGCTTGGGACTCCACATGACTCCAGAGAGGAACATACTGTAGATGGAGAGGAAACTATTATGCATGGAGAAAAACAAATTAAAATCATCAGATCAACAGATGTCACATTTCTGGTGGATAAATCATGTGTTTCGATCAAGATTCAGAGGATTACAGGTAAATGTTAATTAATTGATTCATTTTTTTCATGAAATTGAAATCGACATTTATTGAGATTATTATAAATTAATGGATAACACGTTTCTATAGGAAATGATTTTTTCTATAGAAACATAAATGACAAAGCATTGGAGTTGTTTGGCCCCACCATTCGCACATGGTGGAATGGCCAATATAGAGAAAATACATATGATTTAATAGACCACATGGTAAACTTGTTCAGCAACACTTTTAATAAGAAAGTGGTTACAAAGTTAGACGGCAAGAATTTAAAATATATCAGGGCCCAGTATAGGGAGAAATTGCAATTAGACCTCAAGCATGAGGTCCCTCCCATGGTTTCGGAGAAAGAGTGGAAGGCCCTGATAGAGGATGAAAAGGAGTAATTGTTTAAAAAATAAGGAAGACATCCACGAGTTGGTCATGTAAGGTACAACAAATGTCATATTATCAGTGAAATATGATCATTTATGTTTTTCTTTCCTATTTTAAATAACAATTCCAATATCTATTTTTTTTCAAAAATCCCATATGTAGGATACCAAACACCTTCAAAGAAACCAAGGCCAGAGTGGAAAAACACATGCAACATAAACTAGGCCAGGGTGGCTATGGAAAACTAAAAGCTTGAATCGTAATATTTAAATGATTAACTATGGTTAATATTTATTTAACAATAGCGAACAAATATATGTTTTTGTTATTTGTATTTTTAATGGTGTTATGTATTGCAGTTAAATATGTTCGTCACTACAGCCACTAAGGAGTACCTAAAGCTTGGTTACAAGCATGGTTTTAAAAGTGTGATTGAATATAGAAAAATATTGGGAGAGACTCCTATCTTCCCAGTGACGTAGGTAAATAAAATGAATAAGGAAGCCGCAATAGCATGTTTGTAAAGTCTATTCATATTTTATTATACCACCCTTAAATAAGTATTTATGTTTTTTTCAAGCTACCATGGTAGTGAATCTAGTAGTATTCAGCAAACACCACGTCATACAAGGGTGCACATGTCTAATGATAGTGAAGAGAAGAATACCCATTCTGGTATGTATGCTTCAGAATTAGAAATATTTACTGTGATTCTAGATATTTATTTATTGACTTATACTTATATATTATCTTCTCAAAATTGAAGAGAATCTATCTTAGGAAGGTGAACTATGAGAGGAACCAAGTGGACAAGAAATTAATGTACCAACTATCACAGCTACACAGACAGATAAAGAGCAATAGTGTGATGTTAATCAAAATAATGAATTAGTTCTTTCAATTATTTTGCAACATATCGATATGATCATTTTCACTGTTGCAGTTCACGACCCTAAACAGATGCCTCGACACCCTTCTCAACAACGTACAAAAATTATGGTACATGAGAACATGGAAAAACAAACAATATAAGGATAGGGCACATGAAATACAATGTCCTTGGATGATTATGATACCCCAATTGTCAATTTTATGAATGTAAAAAAACACAAATCAAAGAAAAATTAGATGTATAAATTTATGACCTGTATTTGGATGTTTATCGATGTTTATATGTTCATATGCTTCAATGTTTATATGTTCATATGTTTTGATGACTATCCTAGCTATGCATGAATGTCTATATGTTTTCTATATAAAGAAAATCATTTGTTGGGTATGGGGAATTGAGATCGATGTGAGGGGGGGGAGGGGCCATATCAGCTTCCACCTTCATGTGGTTGGCCATGCTCAGTAGATAATAACCTATTCTCGAAACAAAGAGAAAATCATTAAGGTATGCGACCACTTAAGTTTTTTCTAGAGTATTATACATAACTAAATGTGTGTTTATTTGTGTATATATTATTTAATCATATGAAGACGTTGTCTTTTATGATTCATGCAGGTCTTGGTGATGGAAATGCATCTCGTGGAAAAATCTTATCAGTTTGTATGGGATAATGGATATGGTGAAAGGACAATGATAAGGTAAGGGTTTTGACATGTTTTTAAAGTAGGATTTATACTAGTAAAAGTTCAGAATCCTCATGAAAGGATAGAATTGCATTTTTGGTAGACAAGCATCAATTGTTTTAACAAAGTATGAATCATAGACTATGGGAAAAACCGTTTTTTGTATTATTACATTGATCAATACAACTATAACATATTTTTAGTACAAAATATTAACCACACACACATATGAACCCTAAGTAAACAAATGATAGAATATAAAGGGAGAATATGTACTGATAGGAGTGAATGAAGATAATAATATGAATAATGGAGTGGAGAGTGCACTCTATCCTTGAATTGAATGATACTTGAATCCATCATGTATCATTGTAATATATGTTGTGATANATGACATCATTATCAAATTCACAATCAATCCATTACAATACTAGGTATGGATATTTGTCATCTACTATGTCAATGAACTCAAAGTAAGCATAAATATTCACACAATCGAGATAAAGTTCCATCTAGACAATTTGACAATGGGGAAAATGTGTGATTGGTTCACCAACTACCACTAGATCAACAAGTGGACCCAATTTGGTCATCCCATGAGTTCCCATGATTACTTCAGTAAGATGTTAACATCCAACTTGAAGTTGAGCATCAATTCTCACACTTCATATCATTGAATCAATGCATTTAAGATAAATTATTTTCCATACCTTGTTCACTAGACATGGTTTAAGGGCCTATCTTATGCCTCTATTGGTGACTCAAAAATCGGCCCAAGGACCTCCCTTAACTTTGTTGTGGATTTATCATTGTCTATTATCTATAGAAAACTTTTCAAAAATTATTTGACTTCATCTTCCACTATATATACTAGTAGAATCATGCATTGGCTTAGTGGCCAAATTATGGAAGATTTTATACTTCTTGCATTCATAGTAACTAAGTTTCTAGAATTCATAGTAACTATGTTTCTACAATCATGTGTATTATGTATTGTATTTTTGTAGTACCCACATCAAGGATGGTGAGGATATCAGTAATTCATTTCAATATACTCCACTTCATAATAATTATAAAATCATGGTGGGAGATGATCCACTTAATTCCATAGAGCCCTATTACCCTAATTCTAATTATGTCCCCCATCCACTCTGATGCAAGATAATCACTCCAACTCAGCATAAGCGCTAACCAGCCAACACATCCAGCATGCATTCATGAAAGGGAGAGGTGCAACCCTCTCATTTTTCAAAATTTGAATTTGAATTTAATGTTGTAAGGTTGGTAGAGACCAGATCATGCCTTTGTACAGGTAGTAGTTGAGGTTTAATTTAATGGTTATCTGTAGCTAAGTCTAGATCATTCAGGTTTGTGACTTCCTTTTGTGTAATGTATCCATAGGAGTAGGGGCCACTCTAAGATAGAAATAGCACAGAGGTGGTGGAGGAGAATAAGATAAAGAGAGACCTCTTTTGTAAGGAGTCTTGAGAATGGTAGAGAATTAGGAGAGAGACTAGGGAGGAGAGATCTTGAGAGACAGAGATCAGACTTGTTACAATCCATCCTTTGTAAACAACTTGTATAGACATACAAATTAATAGAAAAGCAGTTTTTTCTCCTTCCCATGAATTGTCTGTGTATGTTTATGCATTTGAATGTCACTTGTATGCTACAGATGCAGGTTATAGACATATTTTACTATCTGTTTGTGAGTTTTTCAGTTTCTATCTGGGTTCTTTAGGCTGTGCAAGGAGTGCACAATAGAACAAAGGAGGTTCTGTAGCCAGTGAAAGGAGTGTGCATCTGAGCTTTGCGAAGTCAGAAAGAATGTGCAAGGAGTGCACACCAAAAATATTCACATACTCAAGGAGGAGCCTCAAGGTTGTTGAAGACCTTAGAGGAAGAGCTCTGCAGGGGAAGGCACAAAGAGAAGAGACAGAATCTCTGGAGATTTTGTAAACACTCTACCAGGAGGGCATTGAGTCGGTGCAAGTGTGCATGAGAAGAACTCTTTGTCGAGTTCGAAGACAACTAGAGTTACTGAACACTCTGTAGGCTCTGCAAGGTGTGCATTGAGCAAAGGAGAGCCAACAAAACATGAGGCATATTTTTTCAAGAAATACTTTGGACCTGAGATTAAGGAAATCTCAACAGAATAAGGAGTGTGTGAGGGTGGACTTATTCTAAGTCCCAAAGCTCAGGAGGAACAGTGCCTTTGCGCACAGAGAAATAGAAGAAAGGAGCAGAAGGTCGAGAACATTTTCAAGGTTTCTGAGTTGACTAAGATCAGGAAGGTAAGAGTTTCTACAACACAAATGAGACCCAAAGGAACCAAGCTCACAAGGGAAGCATTGAAGGTCAAGATCTTCGAGCATCAAATTTCTTCCAAGGGAATGGAAGAGGTGCAAGCTCAGGAGGAGGAGCACAACTATCATTGGATCAATACTGGGAGGAAAGATCTAGATCGTTGGTCCACATCATGAACTTTGATATCACAAGCTGAGAGGTGGATTTCTTTACGCTTCAAAACTCTGAGCCATGAGATCGCGAAATAGTGAGGCTGGTCCATTTCGCGAACTCAGGTATCACGAGCTAGGAGGTGAAGCTCTTTATGCTTCAAAAATCCAAGTCACGAGATCCTGATTTGACCTGAACCATCAATCACAGGAAAATCTAGACCATTGAATCTATGTCCAGGCAGCAGGAGAAGACCGCGTAAGGAGGATAGATATGGACCATCAAAGCTAGCAATAAGGGCTGATAGCCTTCAGATCTGGGAGAAGTTGCGAGGGGTTTAATCCTTGGTAAGCCACACAAAAGGGTAGAACAGATGATAGAAACTTTGAGGGAGAAGTGTCGAGTCACCATGAGCTGTCAGATCTAGAAAAGGTGCATGAGGTTTAAAACTCATAATAGAAAAAGGAAGAGGACTTGTCAAGCCCCGAGAGCATCAGGACTATCCATTTTGGAGTACAGGTGGAAGATACCTAGATCATTTCATGAATTCGAGGCTCGTGAAGGGTAGAAAAAATCCTTGGTTTTGCGAAGTATCAAGTTGCGAGGAGCAAGGAAGGAGATCCAGACTATTGGATCCAAGCCACGAGAGAATTGTTGGATCAGAACCTCTGTGTGGTATCACGTATCGAGGGTTCGGGGGTTGAAAGAGTTTCTTCTCAATTGCAGAAGTCGCGAAGTGTCAAGCGCTGAGGGCTCTTGAAAACATGTGGCATATCCATTAGGTGGGGATCATGTGGTTGATAGGTGGTGCAAACATAGAGCGCACAGAGAAAGGTGGAAGCAGGTGACAGGGGGTGGACACACATCACCTTGGAAGGAGCCAACCCATCATAGACCTTTTGTGTCTTTGGGTTTCACAAAGGAGGAGAACGAGGGCTCAACACTCCAACCTGCGAACTTGCGAGTTGCAAGTAGTATTAAAGGAGTCAACCCACCGCTGACTTATCATTCTTCGGGATTTCACAAAGGAGGAGCACGAGGGTTCAACACTCCAACTCACGAAGTCATGAGTTGCGAGTAGTGCTAGCACTTAGCCCTAGCCTGTGGTTATATGAATAAGGCACTAACCAGGAGGATCCATACCCATTTCACATCTCAGGTATCAGAGGTTTAGAAAAGAGGAGTTGAGTGTTTTCAACTCACGAACTCGCGAGATCGTGAGACACGAAGGGCGCTTGCACTAAGGCAAGGTTGTGGTCGCATGGAGATGTAAGGCTCATGCCTAACGTTAAGTTGCACAGGGCAGGTTTTCATGAAGGACCTATGGATTCATTCAAAGGGTTCCATCAGGAGCCCAAAGAGCCATTTCATCTTAGAAGAAGATCGATCCAGAGACTGGGAAGTCACAGAATCCCTGCTGAGGTAGGGGGTCTACATCAAAGTGGTACAGAGCCACTTTCTGTCTGTAGATTGCAAGTAGAGGGAGGTAGAGTAGATAAAGAAAATAATCTGAACAAGGAGTAGAGGGAGGCAGAGTAGATGGAAAGTCTCATGAACTCAGAGGAGAGTTCATATGAACAAGGAGTGCTTACAAGATAAGATCAGAAGATAATTCTAATCATTGGGGGAATTGAAGTATTCCTACCAAGAAGCCCAGTTGAGGCCAAATAATGCATTGCATATGCAGCAACAGCAGAAGGACAACCAATAGAAACTTTCATGGGGGAAAAAAGGGAGAAGACACTGATGTTTTCCCCTGCAGGAGAAGAAGAACATTCAAAAGAATGGCTCAAAATTTTCAGCCGAGAAGCTGAAATAGAGATGACTATAGCACTAGAGACTGCAACAAAACAAGAAGCGGACAACACAAATTTTGTTGATATGTGTAAATAATTGGAAGCCCTGGAGAGAAGGGTGATGGTGCAAATCTTGCACATCCAACGAGCTAATTTGGAAGAAGGTAGTGGAGCATACCAACCACAGGAGAAGCTGGAAGAAGTTAGATGTATGGCAGCAAAAGAAATGGCAGCAGTAGAGCTGTCACAGGAAGAAGCTGAGTAGTAGCTTAGTAATGAGACTGTATATATGGATTCTACAGCAGAGTGGCCACTTAGTTCCACAAAGAGATATAAAGATAGCAAGGGCGATAGAGCAGATCTTCCCATTGAGAATACAAAAGTGTAGCAGAGAAGACTGCATACAAAGAGCCAGCCAGTTGAGTAGCTGGAAGAGGTAATTGAAGAAATCATAAAGTTGATGTCAAGTTCAGTAGCAGAGACTTCTAGCAATGAAAATTTGAGTAGGAGAGAGCCTGGAAGAGAAAAAAAACAACAACAGCAACAACAACGAAGCAGAGGAGCAGATGTATAGCTCCAAGGGAATGTTTGGGATATAGGAGGATTTCAACACTGGAGAAGAGGATATCATGAGAAGGAGCTCATGATTTTTCTATCTGAGGAGTATGATGCAGGAGCATCGCTCTGACTCAGCATAAGCACCAACCAGCTAGCACATCCAACGCGCATTCATGAAAGGAAGAGGCACAACCCTCTCGTTTTTCAAAATTTGAATTTGAATTTAATGTTGTAAGGTTGATAGAGACCAGATCATGCCTTTGTACAGGTAGTAGTTGAGGTTTCCTTTAATGGCTACCTGTAGCTAAGTTCAGATCAGTCAGGTCTGCAACTTCCTTTTGTGTAATGTAGCCGTAGGAGTAGGAGTCACTCAAAGATAGCGATAGCACAAAAGCGGTGGAAGAGGATAAGCTAAAGAGAGCCCTCTTTTGTAAGTAGTCTCAAGAATGGTAGAGAATTAGGAGAGAGACCAGGGTGGAGAGGTCTTAAGAGACAGAGCTGAGACTTGTTACAGTCTAGCCTTTGTAAACACCTTGTATAGACATATAGATTAATAGAAATGTAGTTTTTTTTCCTGCCCATGAATTGTCTGCATATGTTTATACATTTGAATGTCACTTGTAGTCTTGTATGTTATAGATGCAGGTTATATACAGATTTTAATATCTGTTTGTGAGTTTGTTGGTTTCTATCTGGGTTCTTTAGGCTATGCAAGGAGTGCCCAACAGAACAAAGGAGGTTTTGTAGCCAACGCAAGGAGTTTGCATCTGAGATTTACGGATTCAAAAAGAATGTGCAAGGAGTTCACACCAGAAAGATTCTCAGACTCAAGGAGGAGCCTCAACATTTTTGAACACCTTGGAGGATGAGATATGTAGGGGAAGGAACAGAGAGAAGAGACAAAATCTCTAGAGATTTTGCAAATGCTCTTCCAGGCGGGCATTGAGCCGGTGCAAGTGTGCACAAGAAGAACTCTTTGTTGAGTTCAAAGTGAAACCAAAGTTACTAAACACTCTATAGGCTCTGCAAGGTGTGCATTGAGCAAAGTAGCAAGAAGAGGGCATGAGGCACCTCTTTTCAAGAAATAATTTGGACCTGAGATTGAGGAAATCTCAACAACACAAGGAGTGTGCGAGGGTGGACTTATTCTAAGTCTTGAAGCTCAG
>JZKD02S2272865.1:13185-35379 GCA_000966675.3 Picea glauca
TTCACATACAAAACAAAACCCCGATCCCCGATGGTCAACGGTCAACATCTTCTATTCGGGGATTTCCCTATCGGGAAATCAGAGTATGCGATGTCATGAACCCTTGACACCACAAAGTCCCGAACCCCGAACTCCGATAGCACGTGCAGACTTGGACCTCTCACCTACGAATTCCGGTGTATTGCCACTTGTCTCCCACTTTGTCTTGGGGACCCACCTTGCCACGTCCTCTTCGAGATTTCACGGATCGCGAATCCGTGGTGCAAGTTTCTTGTGTCGAAAAACCCGAAATGTCGAACCCCGATATCCGGGATCTGATGCCACCTGTCCCTCCAATGATCGATGGCTCCCGTTAATTCGGGAAATCGCAACTCGCGATTTCACGGGGCATAAAACTCTTACCTTGTCATTCCCTGAACACCGAAACTCCGATGCCACGCGTCGGCATCTCCTGGGAAGGCCTACTTCTTGACACCTGTCTCCCTCTCGTTCTATCGGGATTTCGCGATTCGGGAGTTTGCGCCTCCTGATACACAAGGTCACAGGCTCTGCAAAACCCCGAATCCCGATCCCTCCAGATCCTTCGCCACGTGTCCACTCTCCGATCAACGGTCCAGATCGATTCAGGAAATTGCCGGTCGCTATTTCAAAGGGATTGAACCCTTGCCCCGGGAAACACTGAACGCCGAAACCCGATCCACGGGGATCCTGCGCCACGTGTCCCTTCTCCGATCGACGGCTCAAATCGATTCGGGAAATCGCAACTCAGGATTTCACGAGGTGTAAAACTCTCATCCTATCAATCCCCGAATGTCGAAACCCCAAAATCCGAAGTACTTTCTCTCCAGGCCTGTATATACGGGTTATCTCCCGTGCAACTTCTCCACGATCTAACGGTCCTCGGGAATTAGCGGAACTTCACTAGAGTTTCACGCCATCGATTCTCTTCCTCTTGATAATCCTCCGCTACACCACCTTCGTCCTGTGCAACATAAGTAAAGGGACTATCCCTCCTGAGCTTATATCTCTATCTGACTCCTTCAAAGATTTCTCGAACGGGCTCCCTGCGCTCGGCCTTTAACCACTTCCAACAGTGATGAAGTCTTCCGGGTACTGTGCACTCACACTTGCAACAGTCTCGACATGTTCCTTCTCAGACTTGCTACTAAGGCTCCCATCCAACCTGCACTCACCTACACGGTTCGAACAACCAAGCCGACTCAAGGCAAAAGAGATCAAAAGTTTAACTACTTAGCCTCCTCGACGCACTCTATGCGGAGGTATTCAACTGCACTCGATGCAGGAATCTCCTGGCCTAAGCAGAGAAACAATTGAAACTCATTCCCTCAGGTTCCGAACCTGATACGCAATCACATATGCAGCATATAGAAGATAAGCATAAAAAGAAGCAAATATGCAACAACATAATACCAACAACACAAAGAGACTGAACACATCCATGGAATTGAATAAAAGATTTCCTATTAATTCAATGTCTGTACATGGAGTTTCTTCACAATCTCTCTGCTCTGCTCTTCTTTTCTCTATGCTAATGCTGAATGTTATGAATGTTCTGTTACAATGATCCAAGGGAGGGTGTCTATACTCCGTTTTCCCTCTCGAAAGGTGACTGTCTAATCTAGACTTAATTATCCTATCTAACTTCATTAAATTTAAGTAAATGCCTCAGCTACCTAAGGACGAGAGCTTATCTGCTCAAGGTCCGTTACATGTACAAATGCGCTTCATCACATCAACGTTTAATGTTTGGTGCAGCCATATTGTAATGATTCCAAAATTTGAATGCTGGCGATGTCCAGCTAGTCTCTCCTTGCTCCACACGCTGGCTCGCTTGATAGGTGATCGATGCTCCTGCATCAATACATAACCACATTCTCATTCAGTACCTCCCTAGGTACCCCATATTACCTATGTAGGTATACTACATTACATCCCCCTTCACATGTTTCATCCTTGAAACACAAAAGGAAACCATACAATACGTCCGACTAAGAAATGTGTCCAACTGGTACCAAGTATGACCATCCATCCATCCTAATGGAAGACGAACATGATGTCCAATTGTTGCCTTGTCACCATGATCTTGATCTACATCATGCTTGTGTTTCCATGGGATTGTTTCGCTAGTTGAACGTCTTATTGTAGTGTCAGTAATCCTTCATCCACCTCTTGATCGGTTTCCTATCTGATTCCCTACAGATGCGTAAATGTGTTGAAGCTCACACCCTTTCCTTGATGATTGTTGTTTCTCTATATGATTTGGATGACGATATACAACAACTATAGGAAAAATTTCTTTCTTCTTCAAATATGTAACACATTGTGCCCTTGAGTTAATGACCTCCTTGGATTCATTATTGTGTCCTTCATGTGGCTTTGCTTTAGCTCCTTCAGTAGATTCTACCTTTGATTCAACTTCAGACTCTCCCATCATCGGGCCTTCTGTCTTACCAAGAGACACATCTTGCAATGCGACTTTCTTTCTCTTTTACCATAACTTCAAAAACTCCTTTTGCACATTAATATTAACTATACCAACTGAGTCCATCCAAGGATATGCCAAAACCATATCCACATCCTCCATATCTATAGCATAAAAATATGAATGCAACACATATTTATCCATACTGAGATTCAAATCTTTAAAAATTTGAACATTTTCACCCACAATATTTGTGCCTTCAATATTCTTTGCAGGAACTTGTAGTCTATGAACCCATTGAAATATTGATAAAATTATGCATGAAACTAGGGTTAATATAAACAATAACCTTCTCCTTATGAAGACTACCATGAACCTATAATATAGAGTTGTCACATGAAAATAAACCCTTGGTGCAATCTTTATTCTTAATCTTGGCATGAGACCACTTGTCTAAAAATAATTTTTCATATTCTTTATTGGAAAGTGAATGAATCTCTTGAGATTGAACTCCACTCCACCATATACTAGCATTATCCCTTAAATTCATCCATACCCAAGCTCACCAATGGTTTTCCCATAATGACTTTATTTTTTGAATATATTCTTCAATAATAGGACCATCATTTTTTGTATAAAAAAAAAAATTTCTTTCCATATCCCCCCCAAAAAACTAGGGTTTATAAAAATAACTTATTGTGCCAAATGCGTGGTTTTTTCCGAAAAAGCCCTGAAAAAAAGGATGAATTTAAAATTCTCATAGCTTTACTTCTCAGACTTTGTTTCAGCTGATTTTATTTTTTAAATTGAGTATTTTTCCAAGAAGAATTCAAATATCCATTTTTTTTGGAAAAGTTATGCTTAGAGAGTTTCATATTTGAACCTGAAGTGTTCCGCCCTCTTTTTTCCCTAAACAAAATATGCAAAAAGAGACAAAACAATTCTTCCCTTGTTTGGCCAAGGAAAGTTCTCTAATAGAAATCGTTAAGTATCTGAATAGATATGCAAATATACTTTAGAAATAACCATGAATAAACCAAACCATTCACCAAACATTGAACACAAGAAATATCCAAAACCGAGGTAGGGTAACACCATATATTAATCCTTAAGGAAGGATAACACTCCTCAACCAATGCTTGATACATTCAAAATATTCTTCAGTCTGCTTCAATACATTGCTTTCACTTCTTTATATAGCTATGTCTATCTCCTAGGAACATGTTGGCAACCCCAAATAATTTTTTATTCTTTTCACAATCAAAGCTCTCACAAAGAGATTATGTCTTTATGTAGCTGCCATCACCTTTCATTTGTAAATGCTTATGTTTTTTAGTTTTGAAGTGATGATTAGGTTAAGCATACCTTATTGAGTTTTTGTTTGCATTTTTTGTTTGTCTTGTTTTAAATTCATGTCTGTAAGCATGAATTTAAATATAAAACTTGGGGCTTGGTTTCATATATTTTACCTTAGAAATAGAGTTTTAAAGGCACCCATATATGGTTAAAACTCAAGTCTTATGAACTTATTGATTAATCCACCATAGAATTTTTTATGTATTATGGATATCATGACTGCATTAGTTTTATAGTTGATCGTTGAATTAATTTGTGAAATGTTCGAGCCCACTAAAATGTTGGTTTAATGTTTCATATAGTTATCATGAGTTCAATTGTTATATCAACATGCATGTCAATCGGTACATTCATGTTGTACCTACGTTTTCAATTCACTTTGTTGGCTTGAGCATTAATGAGATCATTCATTATGCAAATTGGGGTTTTGTACTATGGAGTGTTTGGAATTCATTGTGGGTAGTGGTTCATTGTTTTATGAGCCCTCTGTTTTTTTCGTTTTCCCCCAAAAAAAAAATCGAGTTATGATAGTCCCCAAACTTTGAATTTTTCATTCCATTACAGTTCTCTTAGACCTTTATTTGTTGCTCGTTTGTTGGAAACCTAAACCTATACCTTGTGATATCTGTTGTAACCTTTTCACAGTGGAAATGGCAGCCATGGTTCATATCGAGTTGAACGGATGCCAAGCTCTTCTATCCCATGATGACTCCATAGATGACCTGAAGGCTCACGGGTGGGATGTGTTCCTCAAGAAGTTTGAAGGCTACAATCTCTAGGTTGTACAGGATTTTACACACACTTTCGACGGTTTTAGGGCCAAGTCAGGGATATATAGCTAGAAATAACAGAGGACTTCATAAGCAGGGCGACAGGACTTCCATTGAAAGGCAAAAAGTGGTTTAAGAACACTAAAATAGAGGATGTCCCATGGAGTTTATTCATGTCTTCTCTCAAATCAAATTGATGTACAAAAGGTATTCCCATTGCTTTTCTAAAACCTAGATGGCACAGTCTCGTGTTAATTTTGAAACAGTTTTTCACTTGTGAAGGCTTGTATGGGCTGGTTTTTCTGTATCACATTCAGTTGCTTATTATTTTCATAGGGTTTGAGTTGAATATGTCGTTTTACCTGCAAATGAGCCTTTACAAAATGTTTAAGCATTATAAGTGACATAGTATAAATTATCTGTCGAGTTTGTTTCATCACGGGCTCGTTAATATACTGTTGGTTTCTCACTTGTCGCAAATTGGTGATAGTCATCCCTCATTTGATTGCAAACCCCATTTTGGACAGACCAGTGACTAAAATCCAGGTCTTCAATTCACTTGATGGCTTTGAATTCAATGAACCATCTTCTATTATTAATGAAACCCCTACGGATAAAGAATTACCATGTAGTTTTTCACTTAGAATATGTTTGGAACAGGCAATTACCAAATTAAAAGAGAAATATCACCATGTGCCTATGAACGAATCTAATTTGAACAATAATGATGAACCTATTGGGAAGAATTTCCGTAAGGGAAAAAAACAGTAGAGCTCAGATTTAAATTTTAAGAATAAGAAGGTTGGTCCTTTAATATATATAAAATTAAGAAATAAAAAGAGTGATCATTTGAGCTCGATCGATACGATCGATATCGATGATCAGTTTTCATATCGAGAGAAAAATGATTTCTTGGCTCATGAAGACCCAGAAAATCTGTGTCTCAGGAAAGAGGTTGTTTCCCAGGTTGAAAAGTGTGACTTTGTGTCTAATTTACCCCCGTGTTTGAAGGGAAAATAAGATTTTTTAGGTATCGATCACAACCTAGAACAAGCCATAAGTAAAAATGAAGTGCCCATTGTCGATTGTATTCCACGTCGGTCTGTCATTACCCCAGTGCACTGTGACAAGTGCCTAGACTGGATAGAGCCTTATTATAGATATATTTCTCTCTTACAGGCTCAAGTAAAAATCTTGGCTAATTGGAATGCCCTATTGGAACGAGATATATTTGACTTGAAGGCACACACAGAGAGGGAAAAAAAAAGATCCAAGAAGTCTGGGAATATCATAATAAAAAAAACAACCACTTTCAAATCCATTATAAATTATGAACTGTCAGATCCTTCTTTTGCTAAATTCTAATGGTAAAACGATTTTGTTTTCATTTTATTCCATTCCGTTATAAAAGATAAAATAGGGAGATTTCATTTGATTTCATTTGCTAATAATAAGACTAGCTACAAAATCTATGATTATGTAGCCAGTCTATTTTGAATAATAATTAGTATTGTTATCTGAATATTAAATTGGTTTTCCTATCTACATGAAATGGAAGATTATGATGTTGATTGCATGGAGAAAACACTTTGAATCATACGCTCAAATATTCAGTAGTTTCTGCCTTTTCATGTTTATAAAACCTTGGTTTATTTTTGACAAACCAACTCATGCATGAGTGGTTACTATTTTCACTATTTTTGTTATATTATCTAATTTTTGTGGATTCAACTCTCTCTTGTATGATAAGAGCATGTTAATCCTGAACTAGTTTAAATATTGTTCACTCTTAGTAGTGAAGGCATCATTTTTTTTGAACACATTATGGACATATGACTTTCAAGACTAATATGGAGAAGTTGTTCACCCCTTCGCTTTAGACCAGTGTGGAGCTTACCCATTATGTTTTTCCTTTATATTATGGAATGTTAATACATTCATACAACTTTAGTCTTATCATCGTATGATATTTCATATTATTCGGCACTTTAATTTTGTCTGTAATTTGTTGTCCTATAATATATCTGTGATCAATATTTCATTTAAATATCATTGATTTATATCGGATATTGGATGATGTATTACATGATTTTTTTTTATTAAGTTTCTTTGATTATAAGTGTTCATCATTATTAGATCACCAGATATGTATATTTACTA
The DNA here is from genome assembly GCA_000966675.3 of Picea glauca. Classification (NCBI taxonomy): domain Eukaryota; kingdom Viridiplantae; phylum Streptophyta; class Pinopsida; order Pinales; family Pinaceae; genus Picea; species Picea glauca. The sequence goes on from JZKD02S2272865.1 coordinate 19,915, forward strand.
GTTTATTGTTATATTGTTGTTCCAAAACACCTTTCAGTTTGTTCTAGGAGCGTTAGCACCATCCTATTATAGATTTTTCTCATAGGAAGGGAAACTAGGAGCTTGAATTGCACAGAGACAAAATCATTTTAATTGATCAATTACAGGTTAGTCTATTCGCAATTTTTTTTAGTTAGAAGTTATTTATCAATAAAATAAGAACAATTTAAATTAGCGTTGACAATTTATCTGTTCTTGCTTCAATTTTGTTTGATTAGTATTCTTCAGTTCTTAAGATTTTAAATATTAAACAGAAAACATAAAATATATGTTCTTTCTTTATCTACTTCATAAACATTTTCAAAAACATCTATTTCGTAAGATATCTAGTAACTCTTGCAAAATTTTATATACATTGTTTATAATCATATGCACATAGTCATCTTCCTTTTGTGATATTTATAATTATTAAATTTATATCCTTGGTATTATAGATTTTTAGATTAGTTTCCTTTCTTTTGTTATTTTTAGGACTTTAGTTGGCTAACAGATCCATTAAACCCATTAGGTCATTTCATCCCAAACGCCTTGGGTTATTTAGACAACCTCGGTCTGGATTTAACCTTCCAGTTGATGGTGTGTCAATTATGCCCGTCAACAAATGACACTAGAAGGAGGGCATGAATTAAATTGATGACACGTGGTAGTCACAAGACTCCTCCCCCACACACTTGCACTCTTGTCGTAACGCGTAGTTGCTGAGACAATAATGTTACACTTGAAATAGAAACTACCTCAATCGATAACCTTGATATTCTTGTTGAACCAATGACACCCATTCCTCAAGGGTTTGATGTCCAAGAAATTGTTCGTTAATCACTCATAAGAACTCATAGTGCCTTAGCCTGTATTAGACAACCCGGTAGGCCACTTAATCAACTGCTTGATTTCACAGATATCCAAGAACAACTTCAAGGCACTGGTCTTCCTGAAAACCGTTTAGGTGGAAATGCTACCAATCCTACTAAAACACTCATCCCTGGAGAAGGAGGATTCGGTATTCTACCATCTCCACCTGATTCTTCTCCATCCTCTTCAGGAGGAGAGTCTTCAGACGAAGGCATCTTTTCATCGGAACCATCTCAGCCTTTGATACCACCAACTCCCATGGAAAACTAAAATAATCCTATCAGACCTTGGCTCGATCAAGATGTTGTTTTTGTACTTGGACCCCAACACCCATTACCTAAGCATCCAGCGAAATGGATTCCTAAATTCAATCCAGATTCAAAGCAATCCGTTGATGATCACATCAAGAAATTTATGTTGACCATTAAACTCCGGAGTGTTGAACACAAGGATGTAGTATGCAGATTATTTCCTTATACTTTTGAGGGAAAAGCCTCCACATGGTATTTTTATCATCAACCCGAGACCATCGTCTCTTGGGAAAAGTTTGAAACTTTTTTTTTTGAAAAATTTTGAGATGATAAATCTCCGAAAGTCTTGGTGATGGAACTCTCAAGCTTAAAAATTAACCTTAAATAAAAAGTGAAAGACTTTAACCAAACATTTCTTACTTTAAAGAAAAAAATACCTACAGATTGGATGCCCACAGAAAGTTTAATGGTTACATATTATGCTAAAGCCTTGCACAATAATATAGCCATATCGGTCAAAAGGTCTAAAAACAACACTTTGTTGGAAGCCTTTGAGGAGGCAAGTCAAATTGAGAAAGATATTTTGAGCTTAAAAGATAATCTTAATAGTGAAGTTGAATCAACCTTGTCCTCTAAGAAGAAAATAGAAATTCTCACTAGACCTCCTCAAACTAAAAATCAACAAGAAACTTTAGACTTAGAGAGCTTGTAGAAATATTTCTAAAATTTTTCCAATCAGGTCGTTGACTTGAAGAGATCAGCCGAGGAGGCATCCAGAAGAAAAGGAAGTATTAAACCTCCTTTCAGAAAACCTTTTCCTCCCAACCGGGCAAACCTGACCACATTAGGTTTAAATTTCAAAAGTTTACAATACGCTCTGCAAACCATCTTAGAAGCACATGATAATTCTTCTTTTGTTCCTCCTGAAAATTCTGACGATGCAGTTGAGGAAGAGGTACCAGAAGAGGAGGATTCATCTCCCCCTGTTTTTAGTCACTTGTCAGACAATATCTTCCAAGCAAATTTCAAAACTGTCCACCCATACAACACAAGAAGCAAAATGAAAAATAAACCCCCTTCTGAAGTAAGTAAAAATGTGTTTCTAAAACAGTGAAAACAAACTGAAATTAAACAAATCTTAGCAACCCTAGTTTTAGAATATGATTTAATTGAAGATTTGGGAAAATTGAGGGCTAATATTTTTGTTTTTGAACTGCTGAAATTTCCCCTTATTTTGCAGAAAATGCTTCAAAGCATCGCTAGAAACAGTAAAAAGAATGATCCTAGCAGCAAAAAATCAGCAGAAATTGATTCAAATACAACTAAAAATGTCCCAACTAAAAAGACATTTGAACCTCCATACAAAAGGGACTTAGCAAAAAAAACTGTAGCAAATGTAGATAAAACTGTTTTAGGGACATAAGCAAAAAATCAACAAAATTGTGTTGTTCACACTCGAAAAAATGTCCCGCCCTTTTTGTTAACCTTTGAAATTTTTAATAGGAATGTACATAATTGTATGGTCGATTTCGGTGCATCATCGAGCATGATGCCTTTATCTGTATGCCAAAAAATTAATGCATAGGTTAAAACTTATGATCTCAAAATCATTTAGCTAGATCGAACAAACATTAAAGTAATTGGTGAGATTAAGAATGTGTTGATTAGACTATCATCCAATCCTAAAGTTCATCAGATAATTGATATAATCGTTGTTGATATCCATGAATTTTATGGTCTATTTTTTAGTAGAGTTTGGTTAGAACAGTTGCACAGTTACTTTGCCACAGATTGGTCTCACTTGTGGCTGCCTAAAAATGGACAGCCCAACAAAATCAAGATAAACGGAGAATGTTATCTTAAGAATATTGTAATCGATCTGAATGATACAAATGAGCCTTTCGTTATATCTACAAATTCATTTGAAACACGGGGAATGAATACCTTCTTTGGTAATTTCATGACTGAAATGTCTTCTATCACTGATCCTGGGTAGAAATCTGAAGTTACAACCTATACTCAGACACCATCTTTACCAAGTATGCCAAGTACTTCTGATGATGCACGGATCTGGTCCTTATACTTTGACGGATCCAAATCCAAAGAAGTAGCAGGTGTTGGCTATGTACTCATTGATCCTACAGGTAATAAGACTTTTATTGCTTGGAGCTTAGAGTTTGAATGTACTAACAACATGGTCGAGTACGAAGAACTACTACAGGGACTTAGGAAAGCATTGGATATGGAAGTGAAAAATTTAATAGTATTCGGTGATTCGGAAATCGTGGTTAAGAAGGTAATAAACGCCATACATTTCTTATCAACACATATGAAAAGCTACCAAACCGAGGTATGGAGTTTGATGCATAATTTTTTATCATTTAACATAAATTCCATTCCCGGATTGAGTAATTCAGAAGCTGATTTATTGGTCAATGTTGCTTCTAAACTATTACCCGCTGAAGGTATTTCCCCTAATGCGTTTTTAATTGAACTGTTATTCAGGTCGTCGATCCTAGATAACATCACAAATTGGAGAGTATTTGATGATGACCATGAGATCATCGACTTTCTACATATGGAAGCCACCTTTGAAGGTGCATTCATTGATGAAGGCACTCATGAAGAGAACCTTTGAAACTTCACAGTAATATCTAATCCTCGATCTCCTGAATCGATGTACGAGCTGATAAACTCTATCCCCAAATCTGTTGTGAGACTAGAGAAATTTTATGAATTCCATGATAAATTTAGAGGGGTAGTGAATTGTAAAACTAACAGTTCCTCTTTGATCTATGAAATGGTTAATTTAGGAACAAAGGATAATCCTCAAAATGTTAATTTGGGAAAGGGATGTTCCAAGCAAGAAAGATCCTCTTTTATAAAGTTATTTAAAGAATTTAAAGATGTTTTCGCTTGAACGTATGATGACTTGAAAACATTTGACCCTAACATCATACAACATGTTATCCCTATGAAACCCCAGACTCAGCCTTTTCAACATAAATTGAGGAAGATGCACCCTAAATTGGAACCCACTGTTAAAAAGGAACTAAACAAATTACTAACTGCAAATATAATTTTCTCGGTTAGGCACACACAATGGGTGTCTAATTTAGTCCTTGTAAGGAAGAAAAGTGGTGAAATTCGACTCTGTGTCGATTTTTGAAACTTAAATCGAGTGCCTGATAAAGACAACTACCTTGTTCCTCCAATGGAACAAATTCTACGTGTCTGGTTTTGAAAGACTATCTCTGCTAGATGGATTTTCAGGATACAACCAGGTCCTTATGTCTCCCTCAAACCAGCTTAAAACCACCTTTCGTACCCCATGGGGCAGTTACGCCTACAAACAAATTCCTCTTGGACTGATAAACAACGGTGCCACTTTCCAGAGAGCAATGTATATTTCTTTCCATGGCCTCATTAACCAGACAGTCGTGGTCTATCTTCATGATGCCACTGTCTTCTCTAAAAACAAGAAAGATCACTTGTCTCACCTTAGGACTATCCTAGAATGATGTCGCAAGTTCGGCATATCTCTCAAACCTAAGAAATCGGTATTTGCAGTAGAGCAAGGCAAACTACTGGGATTTATAGTGTCTAAGGATGGAATGATTATTGACCCCGAAAGAACCCAAGCTATTGCTAAACTCCCCCCTCCTTTTTGGGCAAGATTAATTTCGTCAGAAGGTTTGTCCCAAGCTTCTCAAAAATGGTTAGACCATTACAAAATTTAATTAAAAAATATTTTTTGTATCGTTGGGGATCACAATAAAGTCAGGCTTTTGATTCAATTAGAAAAACAATAATAGAGGCCCCTTCCTTGATGAGTCCCGATTTTTCTTAGGATTTCACTCTTTACACCTTTGCTTCTGACCGATCTTATGTTGTTGTGCTTACACAGAAAAACATTGAAAGCAATGAGATACCCATTGCCTTCATGAGATCATGTTTTAAAGGAGGAACGCTTAATTACCTAGCAGCAGATCAACAAGCATATGTTGTATTCAAAGCAGTGAAACACTTTCGGTCTTACCTATTGAAATCCAGAACCAAGGTTATTGTTCCTTACCCAGTTGTAAGAAACTTGTTAGTACAAAATGAACTGGGTGAGAAAAGGAAAATTGGATGACGTCACTAAAGGAATATGACCTTGAAATAACCCCTGCACAAATTATTAGAGTTCAAGGCTTGTGTAAACTAGTGGTTGATTCAGTTGAAGAAAAAGAAAGTCAAATAAACACCTCAACTTTGAATCAACATAACAAAAAACAGATCAGTTGTGCACAAGCTACTGCTAATTCTTTGTATGATAACATCAAATTTTATTTAACACATGGATCTGATCCTTGCAATCTTGATCCCAAAAATAGAAGAGCACTTAGGCTTAAATCTGCATTTTTCCAGTTAATAAATGATGTATTATTTCGAAGGAACTTTGATGGTGTTTTTTTTCATTGTTTGGAAAAGGCAGAGTCGGGAAAAGTGTTATCTGAACTTCATGCAGGTGAAGTCAATGGTCACTTTGGTGGAGATACTACTACCCACAAAGTTTTAAGAGCTGGGTACTATTGGCCTACTTTGTTTAACGATGCCCATACGTTGTCCCATAAATGCATAATCTGCCAAAAGGCTACAAGACAGGTGAAAAAGGCAACATTCTCTTTACATTCGGTTACTGTAGATACACCTTTTCATCAATGGGGCCTAGACATCATAGGAAAAATTAATCCATCTTCTTTACAAAAGAACAAGTATATCCTTACAGCAACAGACTATTTTACAAGATGGTCCTAAGTTGTACCTTTAAAAGTGGTAAACACAAGTAAGGTAATATCTTTTTTGAACTCTCCTATCATCACTCGATTCGACATTCCTGAATGTCTAGTTTTTGATAACTCCTCTTACTTTTTGTCCCTTGATATGAACATTTTTTCTCTGGAAAAAGGGATGAAATTGAGGTATTATGCAAGCTACTACCCTCAAGTAAATGGCTTAGCAGAATCAACAAACAAGAATTTAATCAAGATTATTAAAAGGACAGTTTCAAAAAATCATAAGACCGAGCATAATGCACTATATAATGCACTCTGGGATGATAGGGTAACACCAAAAGATTTTGTTGGTAATTCCCCTTTCTTCCTCATCTACAGAAGCGAAGATATTCTTCCCAGGCATGTCTTACTTCCTTCTCTGAAAATGTCATAGAAAGTTCAAGAAGAAGACTGAAATCCTCTAGAAAATCGAATAAATGCCTTATTAAAACTAGAGGAAGTGAGAACACAGGAAAAGAAGAAACTGGATCAGCACCAACAAATTGTAAAAAGATGGTTTGATTCAAATTCATCTTCAGATAGGAATTTCGATGTCGGATATTTGGTTCTCAAGTGGGATAAATCCCACGAGGGTAAGGGGGAACATACCAAGTTCCAAAACCTGTGGTTGGGACCATTTGTAATTTCTGAAAAATTGGGTCCCAGCTCTTTCCATCGGCATAATTTGGACAGACAACCATACACTTTCCCAATGAATGGCTAATCCCTCAAGAGGTATTTTACATAATGATTTTTGTTCCACCATTCTGTAAATATTTTGATGTTTTCTTTTTTGTTTTTATTTTTGGTTCTTTTCATTTTCCTTAATTATGATTTGTTTTCTAAAAATAGTTATGTCTGAGTCACCATTACATTTGTTGAAGGGAATCATAATTTATCATTCATTATAAGTATTTGATAACTTCCCAAGCACTTGGTAGTAAATGCTAAAACTCATATCGGCATAAGTAAGTTTTTTGTTCCGATCAGTGTTTCTGGTTTTTTCTTGAAATTACAGGTAGACGCGATTATCATCAATAAACTTATAACGCTGTCCCTGTTTTAAGGAAAACAACTCAACTGTACCTTCCCATCCTCGATATAGTTTCCTAAAATAAATCTAAGAAATCAAAAATTTTATTCCAAACTATAATATTTTCAGTATCACCTCGCCCTCTTGAATATTATTAAGTTATGTGAATTATAAACAAATTCTAGAGGGTTGAAAGAACTGTAATGTGTGGGAAGTGTATGTAAACCTCAAGAGACGCTGAACAGGTTTACTGGCAGCGGATAAATGCATGCATGATACCAAGGCAACTTCATCAGGGTACTGAAGAGGCCTGCTGGCAGTGAAGCAATGTCGGGTTTAAGAAGATCCTCAGGTGTGTCTTTCAATTTGATCAAGTGCAAAGATGTCCCATATCATTAATGGACAACTCTTGGATAGGATATAGGTACTAGAGTGGGTCAAATGACATCCCCGCTGAGGCTCTGGACACCTGCTGGCAGCAGTGGCCTTGTCAACGGTATCTAAGTCAACTACATAAACATTGTTACACTTGTAATCTAATTTAGATGTCAGATTACATTTTTTTATACATAAATACATCTGATGTTAAACTGCATTATTTCTGAGTTATGATCAGAATGCTTGACCTTTCGTTAACGGTTTCTAAAAATTCATTTCATCTAACTCACCCTAATACGAATTTTATGGTGATGCAGAGATAATTGCTTCTCCTAGTATGTCACCGTTGTTGGTAGCCACCAATAAGTTTCGATTTTTTTTACAATCAAATCTCTCACAGAGAGATTATGTCTTTTTGTAGCTTCAATCACCTTTCATTTGTAAATGTTTATGTTTTTTAGTTTTGAAGCGATGATTGTGTTAATCTTACCTTATTGAGTTTTCATTTGTCTTGTTTTAAATTCATGACTGTAAGCATGAATTTAAATATAAAACTTGGGGCTTGGTTTCATATATTTTACCTTAGAAATATTATTTTAAAGGAACCCATATATGGTTAAAACTCAAGTCTTATGAACTTATTGATTAATCCACCATCAAAATTTATATGTATTATGGATATCATGATTGCATTGGTTCTATAGTTGATCGTTGAATTAATTTGTGAAATGTTTGAGCCCACTAAAACATTGGTTTAACGTTTCATATAGTTCTCATGAGTTCAACTGTTATATCAACATTCATGTCAATTAGTACAGGCATGTTGTACCTACGTTTTCAATTCACTTGTTTGGCTTGAGCATTAATGAGATCATTCATTATGTGAATTGGGGTTTTGTACTATGGAGGGTTTGGCATTCATCATGGGTAGTGGTTCGTAGTTTTACGAGCCATCTTTTTTTTTCATTTTCCCCGACTTTTTTTTTCGAGTTATGACAATCCCCAAACTTTTCATTTTTCATGCCATTACAGTTCTCTTAGACCTCTCTCTGTTGCTCATCTATTGGAAACCTAAACCTATCCCTTGTGATATCTTTTGTATCATTTTAACAATGGTAATGGCACCCGTGTTTCGTATCGAGCCGAACGGATGCCAAGCTCTATTGTCCCATGATGACACCATAGATGACCTGAAGGCTCATGGGTGGGATGTGTTACTCAAGAAGTTTGAAGGCTACAATCTCCAGTTTGTACAAGATTTTGCACACACGTTCGACGATTTTAGGGCCAAGGTCAGGGATATACAGTTAGAAATAACACAGGATTTCATAAGCAGGGTGACAGGACTTCCATTGAAAGGCAAAAATTGGTTTAAGAATGCTGAAATAAAGGATTTCCCATGGAGTTTATTCATGGATTCTCGCAAATCAACTTGTTGTACAAAAGGTGTTCCCATTTCTTTTCTAAAACCTAGATGGCACAATCTCGTCTTAATTTTGAAACTGTTTGTCACTTGTGAAGGCAGATATGAGTTGGTTTTTCTATATCACATTCGGTTGCTTATGATTTTCATAGGGTTTGAGTTGAATATGTTGTTTTACCTGCAAATGAGTTTGTACAAAATGTCTAAGCATTATAAGAGACAAAGTATAAATTCTCTATCGAGTTTGTTTCATCACAGGCTCATTAAGATACTATTGGTTTCTCACCTATCGCAAATCAGTGATAGTTGGGAGGGTTTCCTCAACCAAAATGGCTTCACCTAGGTTGATGATACAATTAGCCCACATTTTATTGCAAACCCCATTTTGGATATACCAATGACTGAAATCCAGGTCTTCAATTCACTTGATGGCTCTGAATTGAATGAAACAGCTTCTATTGTTAATGAAACCCTTGTGGATAGAGAATTACCATGTAGGTTTTCACTTAGAATATATTTGGAACAGGTAGTTACCGAATTAAAAGAGAAATATCACCATGTGCCTATCAACGAATCTAATTTGAACAATAATGATGAACCTGTTGGGAAGAATTTCCGTAAGGGAAAGAAACAACAGAGCTCGTATTTAAATTTTAAGAATAAGAAGGTTGGTCATTTAATTTCTAGAAAATTAAAAAATCAAAAGAGTGATCATCTGAGCTCAATCGATATGATCGAGATCGATGATCAGTGTTTAGATTGAGAGAAAAATGATTTGTTGGCTCGTGAAGACCCAAAAAATCAGTGTCCTAGAAAAGAGGTTGTTGCACGGGTTGAAAAGTATGACTTCATGTGTGATTTACCCCTGTGTCTCAAGGGAAAAGAAGGTTTTTCAGGTATCGATCACGACCTAGAACAAGCCATAGGTAAAAATGAAGTACCCATTGTCGATTGTATTCCACTTTGGTCTGCCATTACCTTAGTGCACTATGACAACTGCTTAGACTGGATGAAGCATTATTATAGAGATATTCCTCTTTTACAGGCTCATGTAAAAATCTTGGCTACTCGTAATGCGCTATTGGAATGAGAGAAATTTGACTTGAAGGCAGACACAGAGAGGGAAAACAAAATATTCATGAAGTCCGAGAATATCATAATAAAAAACACAACCAATTTCAAAGCCATTGTAAATTCTGAACTATCAGATCCTTCTTTTGCTAATTTCTAATGGTAAAATGATTTTGTTTTCATTTTATTCCATTCTATTATAAAAAATAAAATAGGGAAAATGATTTTGTTTTCATTTTATTCCATTTTATTCCGAACTGGCATAAACAGCTTGGGTTATTTAGACAACCCCGGTCCGGATTTGACCTTCCAGTTGACGGTGTGTCAATTATGCCCGTCAACATAACCTTCTATAGAGTCTTCTCACATTTATTATATTTAACTACCATAATGGGTCTTATTTAATAATATAGTGGACCCAGTCCACCTTACATTGAATATACATAACCAGATTCCCATTCAGTACCTCCCTAGGTACCCCATATTACCTCCCTAGGTATACTACAAATTGGCTTAAGTTTGTCCAATTATGTTTGTTTTTCCCTACCCAATATAAAGGTGGTTGGTCCTTAATGGAACAACAAAAATTCTAAGAATTCTATTTACCTTTAGCAAAAAAAAATTATATACAACCCTAGTGTTAAACTGTATAATGAAATAATTCTTACAGAAATATCCTACTGCATATCTTCATATACAACAATAGTTCACAACCACAATATTTCACTTTTGAAATCAGTAATTTATCATCTATCACTATAAAACATTTCAAAGTTGTATATGTAACAATACATATTATTTCAAGCATGTAACCCCAAACCAAAATATATATTTCACCCTTCACCAAATTCCAATATAATGTTATAGACATGTCTAATATCACAAAACTACACCTTCTACAAGTTGAACAACTCCATTTGTGTCAAAACTAACACTAGGGTGTGCATTTTACTCTAAAGGTAGTTTTTCCTTCAAATTTACATCAAATTCCAGATCTTGGTGGATGAAATCAACCAAGATCTCATGTTCTTCAATTGTATTTTAATAGATGACATAGGTAAATTTACCATATATCTAAATCCATATTAAAGCTTATAAAACAATTTATGGAGCTATATGGAAGCTTCAAAGAGAATTTTAGTTTGGTCACTTAGTATAGTTTTGACATTCAAAATTACAAGGAAAACATTAAATATAATTTGGTCACTTGTAATATAATTTATGCGTTTACTACCAATTCACCAAAGTTGTATGGATGGAAATTTCCAATAGTTTCAAATAAAAAACTTATTGGGATAAATTAATGTTGTTGGAATGTATGGAATTCTTGATGACTAATAAATTAGTTTCTTGACATAGACCACTACCTGGGTATTTTTTATGGAGCAGCTCGTTAACCAGAAACAACTTGATTTTTGAAGATAAGGAGGAATGGTTAGGGAGGCTTGCACATCAAATTAGAGTCTCTTATGGGGAAGGAACGAAGCAACCAAGGAATATTGTTCCAAGAATCCTTCAAGAACCAATTCTAGATCGCACTAAGGCTTGGGGATTTTTTGATGGAGCATGCTAGGGTACTTTGGGAACTTGTGGAGTTGGGGCCATTCTTTATCTAGATAGCGAAAATTACATTTTACTAATGTATGGGGTAGGTTTTGGCAGAAACAATATAGTGTAACTCTATACCCTTTGGATCCTACTTAAGGTTGCAGTGTACAGATAGATTAAGAGGCTACAGGTATTTGGTGACTCCAAACATCTGATGGACTAGGGAAATGGTAAAAGTAACATTTCCAACATGGAGTTGGGGCCTATTTCCAATAAGATTATGGAAAACAAATCAAATTTTGAAGAGGTCTTTGTTGCTCATTTATACCAAGAATTCCACCACAAATATGATCAATTATCAAAGAAATTACTCATTTTGGATGAAGTTTTTTTTCTTGTTCATGATATTAAGGACGATACTCCTATAGATTTGATACACTTACAAATTTTTTGATGAATGAATTTTTGGTCATGTTTTAATTTTTGTTTATGTAAATTTAGAGAGAGTTTGTCTCATGGTTTTTTCTTAGCATCAATATGATGTTGTTTATATATTTGTTTAAAAAGTGACCTTTATAAGGATGATTGTAAGAGTCAAAGTCATAAGGATAGGCTATAGTCTTATCTGATAGAGGAAGTCTTAAAGGAAATGGATGCTAACGTTAAAATTCGAAGATATCTCGTCAATGTGTATTTCATTTCCACTAGAAATATCAATACAGTGATTTTTGTCTCAAGAAACAAAGATTGAAATAAAATTTCTTCTAGCTAGATTGATAAATTATTGTAAAGATGCATTAAATATCACTTAAAAATTGCAAATAAACACTAAACATCACAAAAATAATCACATATAGGAAAAGTATGAGTCAAAAAATTACTAATATTCCATTAATTCCTCGTAATAGAAGGATATTTACATGATAGACATTACATTTTCAATATCCATTACAAAACTGGGAAAACAGTAATACATATTCTACAAATTTCTTCTCTCCAAATATTCCTCCTAAGGAATCTCTAAGAAGCCTCTCCTCTTCTATCTCTGTACTTACAACCTTATATATTATTTTCCCCATGGGGACTACCTTCACCCATAGGTCATTTACATAAGTTTATCATAACTAACTTTACATGTATTCACAAGTCCCCAAGGAAGTTGTTACAACTTTGAGGCTATGCTTAGTACTTGAGGCACACTCCACCTTGTTGTATCATGTCATCCTTCATAATTGATACTGAGAAGGGTTTTTTCTCTAGTCACCAACTTCACACTATGGAGTGGTACTAAAGACGCTTATAGGGTGAATGGGTTCCAAACTTGGTAGTGGACCAAAGAGTCTATGGAAGATACAAAGTGTCGTATGGATATGGAGGGTGCACCACTAGGTAGGAAGATAGTAATGGAAGTGATGGTTAATGATTGATGGTGTATTGGGGACTAGATTAAAGTAGAGTATTATGGTGGGGGTGGACAGGATTGATACAAACAAGTATATGTTTACCATGGGTTATGGTATTGTTGCGAAGCAACTCCCACAATATCCTATACTTAGGTCAAACCCCTTCAATGCCCATTTGGCCTGACCAATATATACATGTTCCTTCTAGTGAACTACTTTGTCTTCAGTCTCCTTATATTGTCGTATTCCCTTATAAGTGTTGGAAACATCGATTCCTTCCATCAAGATGTGCTCCTTTTCCTTTGGTCCTATGAGTGATACTAAAGACTCCCCCTTTCTCTTTCTTGGGGACTCCTGGACTGTTGATGTTGATATCGTGTGCTTATTGTTTACTAATGGCACCATATTCATATGATTGGAGTACTATGACCACTAAGCCAACCACCTTAATCCTTCCCAAGTTTCCCCCATGGTGGTGTATTCTAAACGTTCTACATTTAATTGACATTTTTCACCCGAATTTGGTGATCTAAATCTTGGAAGAAATAACATGTTTAGGTTTTTTAACTTGCATTTATGAATGCATAAATGAATTTAGCATCATGAAAAACCCTCGGGGCACTCGAATTATACAAACTTAACCACATCACAAGCTACTAATAATGTCATGGACTAGTGTCCCTTCATTATACAAATGGGTAACTCTGGGACATAGAAGTATTGGTCAGGAATGGACATGATAGGACCTCACTGGTCACATTAACTAACAACTTACTTCAAATTCACTCATATCCTATCTGGAGACATAACTAATATGGGTCAGGTATCCCACATCATGAAAAATTTAAATCTACACTATCTTCATCCATTAATGCTTGTACTTTCCAATATTTCTTGTCCACTCACATTATTTGACATCTTAAGACAACGGAAGAATAATAATACCATGAATGACATTTTTGTCCCCCGTAGCTGGCATAATTGACATCTCGAGACAATACAAGAATAATAAGCCTAAGAAGGACATTTCTATCTCCCCTGGCTAGCATAATTAAGGCCCAAGGTGCCAACCACACCCATGAGAGGAATACTTTTATTACATGGAAGTGCCACGTAGGTGCCACAATGGTAGGCCATGGGACGATTGTGGGTCATGACAGTGATGTCAGCATGGTAGCATTGATGGTGTTTCCTGGATAGAGGAGGTTTTAGCCCTAGTGGAGTGGGCCACTGAAAATATTATTTTATTTCAAACCATCTAATATGAGTGAGAAGTCCAACAAACAACGAACCACATCATAAGTCCAACAGACATCGAGGCACCAAGAAAACAATATAACGGAATTTTGAGAATTAGTGAGTAATATCGGATGGTAAGATTGATTTTCTCTGTAATGTCGGAACTCCCTGCTGGATTTAAACACCATATGTAGTAGTGACATGGTCAATTTGCAAATTATTGATAAGTTATATTGTCATGTTTTTCCTTTGATATTTTACATTGAGAATAAATATCTCTAAATTGTTGTTTTATCATGAATTGTTTTAATATGTTCGATGCATAATAAATGGTTTATATTTTGTCTTTCATTTAATGTGAATTATCACTTTGGTAGAAATAACACTTAATATTGTCATTTATATATATAAAACCTATAAAAAAATGTAAAAAAATGTTTAAAGATGTTATTTTTATCTCTTTTATGTTAATTATGACCATATAAATGTTTTATTTGACATGACATTTTAAACAAAAAAAAGTTTCAAAAACATACATGTTTTTTCTTTATATCTAGTTTTGAATGATTTTATTTACTAAATATTTAAAATAGTGTTATTTAACTACAACTATCAACTATGAATTGAATTAAAGCTAATAAAATGTTAGAATACAACATTTTATTTTGTATCTAAAATATATGGTATCATAAATCAACTAATAACACATAATTTGATGAAAAACCATGCTTTAAAACACAATGACATATAACATTTTTAATATTGTTTAAAGTAACACGTTTTTTTTTTTTTTTTCACAACATAGAAGAATATGAAAAAACAAGAAAAAACGCTTGTAAACAAAAATAATACTAAGGATTTTCGACAAAAACTAAAGAACATGGAAAAACAACATTTCAAATAAAAAAGTTGACACTTTATAGCTAAAAGGATTCAAAATATCAAAATAGTACCTCAAAATAATAGGGTGCTACCAAAAGCACCATTTTAAAAATAAAAAAATTGTCACTAAATGGAATCTTTAAAAAAATGAGAACTCTAGAGAGTTCTTGTTAATCTAGTATCTCTATTGCTCTTATTGGTGTTCTAATATATGGAGTGTACGTTCTTTTCCCTTTGAATCAAAACAATGGAAAATATTTCTTGAAAATCAAGACTAACACTATTTCCCATAACATATTATTTTTTAGTACATTTTTGCAAACTAGTGCCCTCTAGACTATCATGTTTATCACAAGATGATATTTCATTCGTGAAGAAATTAAACACAAGAACAACAATTGACAAAATAGAGAGAAGAACAACAACATGGAGGAAAAGGCATAATAGCCAACACATTTTTATTCACTCCAATGTTACATATTTATAGTACAATGGATGATGCCACCTCATAGAGAGATTTGCTCTAGATCCT
>JZKD02S2272876.1:0-14238 GCA_000966675.3 Picea glauca
ACATGGATGCACGGGTCATAAGGTATTTCAGTTTCTGAAATCTTTCTTCACATTCTGATGTCCAAGTGAATTTAACCCCCTTTTTTTGAAGGGTAGTGATTGGACAACCAATCTTGGAAAACCCTTTTATGAACCTTCTATAGTATCCTGCTAAGCCCATGAAGGATCGGATATCAGATGAATCATTTGGGGTAGGCCATTCCATAATAGATTTGATCTTGTTAGGGTTTACTACCACCCCTGCTTTAGAAATAACATGGCCTAAGTAATGGACTTGCTTCTGGAAAAAGCCACACTTGCCAAACTTAGCGTAGAGCTGATGCTCTCTTAGTACTTGACGTACACGTCTAAGATGTTCTTCATTCTCCTCTTTGTTCTTGGAGTAGATTAGGATATCATCAATAAAAACCAATACAAATTTGTCCAGAAATTTGCTGAGTACATTATTCATCAAAGACATAAAAGTGGCGGGGTCATTGGTTAACCCAAATGGCACCACCACAAATTCATAGTGACCATACCTTGTCTTGAAGGCTGTTTTGTGGATGTATTCATCCTTAATTCCAACTTAATGGTATCTAGACCTTAATTCAATCTTCGAGAAAATGGAAGCACCTCCCAATTGGTCGAACAATTCATTGATTCTTGGTAAGGGGTACTTGTTCTTTATGTTTGTCTTATTGAGTTGCCTATAATCTATGCACAATTGGAGTGTGCCATATTTCTTTTTCACAAACAAGATGGGTGCTCCCCATAGAGATACACTGGGTCAGATGTAGCCTTTGTTCATAATCTCCTTTGGTTGTAGCTTGAGATCAACCAGATCCAACGTAGTTGTACCTGGTACCTCTTATGGGAACACGTATTTGTATTCTATTAATATGGGGTGGTCCTCTAAGTTTGGTTTGTCATCCTCAACAGATTCCAACACCTGTATTGCATATAAAGGACACCCATTTCTGCAATACTTTTTCATTTGAAGGGCTGATATTTGTCTCACTGAGACATGCTTCTGAATCCCTTGGAGGGTTATCTTTTTCCCTTCTTCATTTACACATTCTAAAGTTTTATGGTAACAATCCAACTTAGTTTTATAAGCAACCAACCAATCCATACCAATCAATAAGTCATAAGGTCCTAGGGGCAATATGTTATGGGTCTCTTGGGTGGGAAACCCATCCATGATGAATTGGCAAGCTGGTAAGACCTCTGTTACTTTTCTCTTGGTTCTAGTGGCTAGTTGTACCAACCATGGCTTAACATGTCTAATTGGTTGCAATTTACACTTATCAATAGTCCCGGGGGGAACGTAACTCAAATTAGAACTAGGGTCAATTAAAATAGAAACTAGACGGTTGGTGATCATACCTTCCATCTCCACCACTAAAGCTTGGTGGTTGGCTTGTTTATTATCCAAAGATGCATAAATTTGTGGCATGCTCCTAGCCACATCATTGATTATGGTAGCTTCCTGGATGTTGTAGACTCTCCTACTATTTTGCTACCCATGTGGGAAATCCCTTAGCATATGTTCTTCTCCGCAACCCCAACATTTCAAGGGTTATCTCTTTGGGTTATCGGTCTTTCCTGGGGCTGATCCAAAAGGATTATTTCCACTCTGAGCAGGGAAATTCTGCTGATACACACTTCATATAGGAAGGATCATCCTTGAATCCTTCCTATAGTTCTTAAATCTTGAGGATTTAAACCCCTTCTTCTTGAATCCCAAACTACTCTTCTTCTTCCAGTCCTCACGAGGTTCTGTATGACGCCCGATATGTTCATAAAAATACCTTGCCTTCCCGATAGTGTCTTCTAAGGTATTTGGCTTGTCAAACTCAATCTTGTTTCGATAGGTCTGAGGTAACCCACTGATAAATCGTTGGAATTTTTCCTTTTCATCTTTTAGGAATGGGACATACATCAAAAACTCCAGGAATTTATTGATATACTCCTCTATGTTGAGCTGTCCCAGCTTGAGTTCATAGAAATCCTTAGTCTTCCCATCAAAGTATTTCTCTTACAGATACTTCTACTTGAAGTATTTCTCAAACTATCTCCATGATAATCCTTTTTCATGGATTCCTTTCATATTCTTAAGATCCTCCCACCAAATGGAAGCCTTTCCATTCAGGTTGACGATGGCTATTCGAGCCTTCAAGTTTTCAGAATAGTCATGAACTCTGAAGTACTTATTTAAACCAAGCAACCAAGATTCTGCCTCTTCCCCCTTCTCGATATCTCCATTGAAAGAGGGTGGTTTGGATTTCTTGAACTTTTCAGGGTCGTGACTTTTGGAATGCTTTCATTTCTTTCCTTTCTTCTGAGAATGTGAGCTAGTTTTGCTACAAAAAGATCCCTCAGAGTTGTCCGTCCCCTTTCCAAAGGACTCTCTTGATGAGCATCCCCTGCCTCCAGGTTGGGCCTTCCTCGAGGTACTTCTCTCTGTGTGGCCACTTATGAGACCACGTTTTCGTATTTCAGGTGGACTTTGATTTTTTCTGTATGTCGTCGGTCGACATGGCTGGTTGTAGGTCCATGCTTCAACTGCCTCTGTATAATGGATAAGCTCTGCAACAAGACTCCATTGATTTTCAATTTTTCTCTTTCTCCTTTATCAATCTCTCATTGTCATCCTTGCAACTCTATAATTTGACCATAAGGCTTCTTACATTGTTAGCTAGATTCAGAGGGTTCTTCACCACCCTCCTTTCATCATACTCGTCACCTCTATTATGGGAGACATCCCCCATTTCATAGCACGTCACCATCCTTTAGACTTGAAATTTTCCCATGATTCACTGAATGTTGGAGTGCTAGCAAAATGCTTACTATTAGCCAACAATCTATTAGTTTTTGAACATCATACAATTCAAATTTCTTAAATACACACACACAATAGAAAGTTTTATTCTTTCCCTCAGTAAAAGTTTTAACCAAACTCTTTAGGGAAGTAGTAAGATAAGGCGTCACCCTTAAGAGTTCTTTAAAAATGGTTTTTAAGATACTCTTCCATGATCCCAAGCAGGCCAAGTGTTGTAACCATGCTCTGATACTGATTTGTAACACACCCATGGTGGGGCGTAAAAATTTCATTCTCCTTAAATAATGAAATCCTCTATCCATGGTCTCTAATTTGGAAATAGGGGGCTAGCCCCTTTTTCTTCAATGACCATCACATATGACCACAGACTATGACCAAATGCCAAGGCCACATGCGCCTATTCCGACACTTTGAAACTTTGGGCTTCATGAGTTTTTGATTGATCACACGCCAATTCCTCCAAACTTCGAAGTGGAAAAGTTCCAAACTGGTGCGAAGCGATCAACTGTCCCTACTCTCCCTCAAGATCAATGACCCTCAAGGACTTCAAGCCTCTGAGATTCAACGGAATTTGAATCACCTCCTCACAAAACCTCAGGAGTACTAATCCTCGGAAGTGCACCATCCGACATCGCATGTCCTCGGGGATTTCGATGGTCCTGATTCATTTCAAGACTTCGACGTTCATGGGTCTCGGACGCTCACACCAAATTTCCTTCCAAAGTAATCCATACCCGGAGTTCTATATCAAGCACCACACGTCCGTTGTAAATCGATGACTTAGTTTCATTTCAGGATTTCGACATTCGGAAGCTTCGGACGTTTCTGTAGCCTTTTTCTCCCAGAGCATTTTCTTCCAGAGTCAAGGATCGCGCACCATGCTTCCTTCTAGATCAACAGTCCTAGTTTAATTAAGGACTTCGAAATTCGGGAATCTCAACCTCTCCACACTCACTTTCTCCCGAAATGCGTTCACCCGAAGTTAACGATATATTGACGCTTGACTGCCATGAGTCGATGACTACAAATCACTTCGGTTATTTAGGCTTCGAGAGTTTCGAATACTCCAACGCCTTTCTCCTCCGAAGTAGATATCTCTTGAAATGGAAGATCTAGTGACACCTATCCTCAACTGACGGAAGACTCAAATGAACTATGGCTCTCTGGCCTTCGGGAGTTCTTGTTCCACATATCCCGTTTTCTCCCAGAGTGATTTCACCCAAAGTCGACGATCTGTCGACGTGTGTCTCCCCTAGATAGACGACTGCAATTCAGTTCGTCTCTTCGAGCTTCAGGAGGTTCAACCTCTCCGCATTCTCTCTCTCCTGGAGTGATTACACCCGAAGTTGATGATCTATTGACATGTGTCCTTTCTCTCATATCGACGATACAGAAGGAATCCGTTACTCCACAGATTTCCAAAGGAACTCATGACTATCTACCTAGCAACTTTTATAGGTCTGACGGTCATGATCCGACCAGTACTGATGTGTTCACCAATTGACAATTTATAGTGATTGCGGGGCCCAAATATGCGCACTCTTTATCAGAGATATCAACCTCTGCAATCTGAAAAGTACTTGCCCAACTCGGTCTAACTGAAGTCATTGATATTCCAGCCCAACGAGATCAACGACATTGGTAAATTGCAGGCCGTGAACTAGCGCGTCCGCTAATTTCACCTTTGTGCTCCGCAACGATTCCCCACCATCGATCTCCATTCATAGATTGAAGGTTCACAGTGGTTGCGAGGTCCAACCTCCACAATCTAGGAGTTGCTCACTCGACTCTAGTCTAATCCTAGTCGCTGATCTTCCATTCACAATGAGATAAACGACGTTGATTGATTGCGGGCCGTGAACTAACATGTCCACTAATTTCACCTTCGCGCTCCGCAATGATTCCCAATTAGCGATTTAATCAAGCGGATGGGGTTTGATTCGTTAACTCTTGTGGGTATTTGAGTCGATTTGATGACTGGGATGGCTTCTCCTCTTGTTAAACGACTGACATCCATCTCCGCTATCATATTCTTAAGTTATCTATGGTTCTTGTTACTCCAGTAGTTTGGGTAACTTGACTATAGTGAAATTTGACATCTCAGAGCTTCGATATTCCGAGGTTCCGAAACCTTAATGAGCTAACTCTTTTAGCTCAGGGTTCCTAGACCTAGGTCACATTGACCTTTAGATGAATCTTGGGCTATTAACCCTACTCTTAGTTGGGTTTTTGGTTAAGGACTTAGGCGCAAGTTCAAAGTCTCTTAGGCTACTGTTCTGAAGGGAACGCTTCCCTAACTTGCATAACTTTAAGCTCTGAAACAGGGCAAGGTAAATTCATGAGGTTACCGAAACCGTAGCAGTGCCAAGAGGTCTTCTCCAACTCTAGAATTGTGTTGTAATTACCTGGGGAAAGGCCTTCGAGGAATTAAACCGGTGCATATGGACTATCAAGCAAAAGCCTCACTTCTCAAGGGATCAAACGCATACTCACAACTTAACCTTTTCAGTGCAGAACCATTTACAGATAAGTAAATAGATGCATGCAACTATTAAATCCCAATTCAATGCATAAGTTATAGAAACACTTATCAGAACCAGATAACATGAAGCGACTGTTGGAATGGGTGCCTGTTTCCACCCAACCATAGGCTCGATCACTCCTAATGGATTTACCACTAGACGCCCCCGAGCTAGACCACGATGATTTTCGATCGAATATCTTCTTCCGGCTTAGAAATATATAGGGATGAAGGTTACTCTCCTTCTCCCTTCTCAGTCTCTATTTCCTACGAACAAAACACACTCATTTTCACAATTCTTCTTCGAGTCCCCGAGCTTCCACGCTCGTCTCTACACTCTTCACCGATTTCCTCTCTGTCCCCCACGCTTTCCTTTCTTTCATTTCCCAGCAAGATTGTGTGTGGCCCGAATTCCCAGTCTGTGGTCATGTTTGGAAGCCTTATAGATGGGCAGTCTGGCCCATCCCCTCATTAACTCTTGAGGAGGCCTTCCCACCTACGAACCTAACTGTAATTTATTCCTGGGTCAGAGGGTTGTTCTGATCCTGAGAAATTAAATCCATCACAGTATTGGTTCGGTGGAGGTTAACGCAACCATTCCTGGTCCCCTCCACCACCTTTTCATAGCATTCGTAGTCTCTCTTAGCACATCCCCTTTCCAACAGTCATGCAACACATATCCATTTTATATTAAAATAACATAATTTACATTCATCAACCTTTTATACAAAGGTCCTTCAAATCAAACATTCACACCTTTGAGTTTTCCATAATTCCTTGGCCAACATAATTATATTTACAAACTGGGGGAAACATGGTGTTACAAGGAAGAACATTAATTTTATATGGAAAATTGAGAAGGAATATGGCACTTGGGAAACAAAATTTAAGGATATGGATGCAAAAGGAGTTAATTATTTCACATCGTTGTTCAAGGAGGACTCTAGAGCCATGGTAGTAGAGGTAATTAGATTTTCAAATTCCTTGACAAGTTTCATTAATCCAAAGGAAAATCAAGCATTTATGGAGGAAGTGGACAAGCAAGAACTTCGTATGATACCATAAAGTTTTCAAAAGGAAAAAATCTTGAGGCTAGATGGACTGCCTATGGAGTTTTTATGAGGGTGTCAGGATTTTATAAAAGAGGATTTAAGGGGGGTGCTAGGTGGTTGAGTCAACAAAAACCACAAGTAAAATACTTGGGGCCTTCAACACAACATTTTTAGAATTGATCGACAAATTTAATAATCCAACATCATTTGAAAAATTTAGGCTAGTATCAGTATGAAACTACTTATATAAAATCATATCAAATGTTATTGGAAGAAGACTAAAAAGGGTTTTAACAAGGAAAATTTCTAATGAACAGTTATTTGTTTCCCTATAATTTGGTTGATCTCGACATTGGTCTAAAATATATAGGTTTTCAACTAAATCCCAATATGTACAAAAAATGTCACTAACAATGATTGATTGCAAAAATGGAGAAAACATTGTATACTTGATGCAATCAGCGGCTATCCAAATGGGGTCGCATTGTTCTTGTAAAAGTAGTACTAGAAGTGATTCCATTATACTAGATGTGACTCTTATGGATTCCAAAAGGAGTCTTGGAAAGGATGAGAGGATTACATTATAGATTCATCTAGTCAGGGGACCAAGCAAAAAAAGGGTTTGTTCTAGCATCTTGGAAAAATCTATCATTACCAAAGGGAAATGGAGAATGGGGACTAAAGAATCCATTTCGTTTCTCTAAAGCATTAGCTACAAAAAATGTATGTCGATTAATACAAGGTACTGAGCTATGGGTACATGTAATAAAGGATAAGGAATCCTATCAAACAAATCCAAGCTGCCTTGATAAATAAAAAATAAGTTAACTTTGCTTTTCAACTGGTTGGCAATTGGTTAAAATGGCAAGTTAGTAAAGGAGACATAGTATAAATTATTAGTCTAGATTATTTGATTGTAGCAGAGGCCTACATGGGTTATCTTTGTAGATGATTCATGAGTTAATAAGCATGGGTTTTGTACATTCAGGAATATTGTAAATTGAGACATGTCATCTATATGGAAACAACATTGGTTGTACTGGAGGGATACTGGATGAAGGGAAGAGGATGCAGTTATATGGAAAAGATACACAAACAACCTAAAATACAATTATGTTAGGATAAGACATGATGATGATTAGATTATCTAGTTATTAAATCCAATTGGAGACTATGTACCAAAAATTAGATATAAATATCTCATCATGGAGGGAAATGAAGTATTTTCTCATGTTCAAAGCAAGTTTGAAATGAAGTAGAAGGAATGTTTGGTTTAAAAAATATTTTGGTAGGATATGCCATTGAAGAGATATTTAGGATATGGTGTACAAAAAATTAAAGTAGTAGACTCAAAGATCTCCTACTAAATATTCCTTGGGGAGTATGGTTGACCATGAATTTGTAATTATTCGAGGGAAAATAAATGTTACCACTTAAATGCGTTGTTCAAGAACTAAACATATTATATGCTTACCCACAATTTTAGAAAAACAAACCACTCAAGGGTTTAAGGAAGAAGAAATAGATAAGTACATTCCATGGGCATAATTGGATGGTGCATCACAGGGGACCCCTCCCAAGGTGTAATGTCCCCGTTGGCCTAGGAAGCATAACGAATGGTTCCGCTAGCCTAAATTGGTTCTCGTAGGCTAAGTCGAAAACGTTACCTAGGGAACTCAACTTTTGCCTAGGAAATGACTTTATAAAGTGAAAAAGGGAAAAAGGGACACATGGGTCTTAGGCAAGATAAAGTCACTTAAAAATTATAAAGTGTGCAAGCATAAAGTGACTTTAAAAGAGAATTAAAAAGTAAAGTGAGTGGGAGTTAATTCCATGAAGGAATAAAAGAGGGGAAAAGAGGAGGCACCCCTCATTCTTGCCTTCACTCATTTTGGAAAATAGAATTTGGAGAGATCTTGAGGAAATAGTCTAGGTTTTTTGGAAACCCTTGTTTATCTATTGGTTTCGATGTTGCAACTATACACCCTAGTCAGTTAAGGGAGAGATCACTACAGATTTCTCATGGCGCTTCATTCAGATTGTGTTTTCGTCTTTTAGCAACATAATTGGAAGTGTGGAGGTTGATTTTCCCCTGGAGGTTGAGTTCCTTACAACCTGGGCGTATTCCTGAGAGGCTGGGCGCATATTGCAGCCTAGGAATAGAGTATACATCGTGTTTCTCTTGATGATATCCATTTACCTTCTGCAGGGACACATTGCTACACTGCTGGGTGCATTTTCTAAGTGTTGGCTCATTATTTATTTGTTGGGCACTATCTATGAGGCAAGAACCGAGTTTGGGTAGTTTTCCTTGAGCCTGGGCACATATCTCACATGCTGGGCGTGATAAATCATGACTGGGGTTGATTTCCCTTGATAAAATCGTGCCATTGTTGTAAGGGGAGAAGAGACATCTGCTGCAACTTGTTGGGGTGAATTTATGGACATATGGTGAAGCAAAGACGAGTTAAGGGGTTGATGAACAATTCACATATTTGTTGGGCAAGTTCTAGATCAGATGGCCGAGTTTTGAGCTTACCCTCTTCATTCTAAGCTTAATCCACTTGACGGAGAATTTACAAAAGAAGGCACTAGATGAAATTGGTTATGGGAGGAATCCATCATGTTCTAGAAAACTATTACTAAAGGAGTTTGTGGGGGTTCATCTTCAAACCATATTTACTCTGTATATCACTGCTGGACATCATTTTACTCTACAGGACTGTCAACTCTTGGAATGTTGTTGCTGGTATAATTTTGTTCCACCACCTGATCATTGATAGTTCGAAGGTCACCTACAGAGCCTACATCCCAGGTTCTTCTATTCCATATTTGATGTGTATTGTTTCTATTATTACAACTGTATTCTCATCCATTGAATTAATAAAGTGCAACAATAATTTAGACTGTGTTAACATCTATTTTTGGGGAACATAGAAAATCTCAATTAGTATATATTCTTTGGTAATATAAACGCATACAAATTGCTTTCTAAATCACCCAAACTACCAAATTGATGGCTGCCACAAATCATCACTGAACTGTTTGACAAAATTTGCCAACCAAACTTTGAGGAAAAATTGTATAAACCGGACACATAATATTAAAGTGGTATCAGAGCATGTTCCTCTGCAGCTGTGGGCTCTAAAGGGCATTTGTAATCAGATTTATGAGACCAGAAGATGAGCAAAACATTACCTATCAGAGACGTTGGGGAAGAACCCCAGATCCCCCTGGGTGGGAAGAAGAAGAAGAGGTTAGAGAAGAAGGGATAGGAGAGACAATGCCATCTATCACACCTAAGGGAAAAGGAACTATGGGGGAAGTAGATGATACCAAAATCAATAGTTTGTTCAATATCTTGAAAGACTTAGCTAATGGTCAAAAGGCCATGATGGACCTCATGGGGCAGTTTGTGAAGAATTCGTTGGAGGGCACAATGAAGAAGAACCAGAATGGTGATGGGGGTTCAAAAAATGGAGAAGGAAACCACTCATGCAATACCATGAATATCTATCCCCACTTGTACACCAAATCCCCTAGACCCACTATGCCTCAATTTTTAGGGAATGAGGCTGCAGGTCCATTGGTGCAGTTTGAGCCCCGTAGGGCATATTTAGAGGAGTACAGGAGACTAGGAGATGATTTCCACTCAGCCATGTCCTTCACGGAGTTCTACAATATGAAGAGAAGAAACCGACCGAGAGGTCCCATGAGGGCCATGAAGCACAATCTTGAGTTGCAACATACCATTGGGAAAGTCACTATTCCCAACTTTGACGGGGGCTCTAAATGCTCCTCTAGATCATGGGTGAAGAAGCTCGACACTTACTTCCAGCTGCACCATATGATAGAGACATATTCCATTAAATTGGCCACCTTGCACTTGGATGGCAAGGCCCATGAGTGGTGGTACCATGGGTTAGTCAGTTTGGGACATGCCGGGGTTACCTCCTACCTGGAATTCACATAGAGACTCATCGAGAGATTTTACAGGAAGGACCCTGAGCTTCACTTCGGAGAACTGGCTCAACTCAAACAAACAGGTAGCCCAGACGCCTATATATCCGAGTTTCAGAGGGTCATGGTGATGGTGTCAAACATTTCATAGGGCCATTTGGTGATGTTGTTTGTTGACGGGCTAATGGATCCTGTACAAGGATGGGTCAAGGCCTACAAGCCCACCTCTTTACAGGATGCAATTAGCAGAGCTCAAGATATGTAGGATTCATAACCTAAAATTTGGTTTTCGACCAAACCCACTTTTACCTCGAGGACTAAGGACATTAGACAAACTCAGAGATATTGGGTCGGCAAGCCCAAACTAGATGAAGAGATCAAGAAGAAATTGAGGAAAAATAAATTCTATTTCAGCTATCAAGATCCATGGGCACTCGGGCATAGATGCACCAGGAAGGATAGAATGGGAAGGCCCATTACATTGAGGTATAATCTGATAGTGACAGTGATGAGGATGAGGAGGTGGAGCAGGCACATGACTAGGGACATCCAACATCAGGAGAGGAGTCTTCACAGGCTGGGTCTAAGGGCCCAGTCATGGCCTCGATGTAAGGATTTCTGAGATATCATACCTTTAGGGTCAGAGATGTCCTACAAGGGCACAAGGTGACCATTTTGATCAATGGGGCAGCATCCCATAACTTCATTGACATTAACATGGTCGAGAGGAGAGGAATTTCGATAGAGGAATTCGATGGGTTCACAATAGTCATATCCGGAGGCAACCAGACAAAAATGTAGTGTTGGGCATTCAATGGATTTACTCTATTGGGAGATACACTATTGATTAAAGGACCATGGAGATGGAGTTCACATGGCCAGATGGAAAGAAATTGGTCCTACGAGCCATGCACCAGTACCCATCAAAGATTGTGTCATCACACAACATGGAAGTATCTATGAGACACGATGATATAGAGTGGGCTATAGAGTGTTTTATTTCTGACCAAGAGCCACCTGACCGTCTGCAACAACTTCCATAGGACTTACATGTATTACTCCCCAAACATCATAAAGTATTTAGTGACATTTCTCCTGGCATTCCACCTGATAGAGGTTCAATGACCCCAACTCGCAAGAAAACATCGCCTAGTCAAGAGGATTTGTAAATATATCCAAGAATAAAAATGATTTTGAAAAGGAAAATGAAAAAGATAAAGAAAAAAAAATAAGAAAATGACAGATAATATTGGAAGTAAGAAGCAACACCTGATGTCAAACTCCACTCAAATGACATACAATGTTGTATAGGACTTGAGTAAACTAAGGATAACTCTTCCTTTTACAGAAGTGGTGAAGATTTCCCAATAAAGGGAAAACATTTTGAGATTATTGGATGATCCGTCTAAAAAAGAAGAAGTTGTTGTTACAAGTCCGAAACAAAGCCAGAACAAATAAACCATCAAGTTGAGAGGTAAAATTCCTCCCTTTTATATTTCAATTGAAAATCATGATGTTGCACTTCATAATTGTTTAGTTGACACTGGCGCGACCAATAATATTATGCCACTGGAGGTCATGGAGGAATTGGGAATGAATTGTACCAAATAGTACGAGATTGGTGAAAGTATATATGCAATTGACTTCAGACAAGTGCCAACTTATGGAGAAACCAAGGACCTTTATGCTTGGATCACAATGACTCCCCATATTATTACAGTTTTCAATATTATTGTGGTAGACCTTCCTATGGCATATGGAGTTGTTTTGGGAAGATATTGGTCATCCATTATATGGGGATACATAATGAACGATGGAAGTTGCATGATGTTGCCAGGCAAAGAAGGCGCAATGATTAAGGTGCCCTATGAACTCAAGAAACCCTTCTCTTACAAAAATAAGGATAATAAATTAATGGAAGATTATATAGATGATGGGTTTGGAAATTATGCTATCCAATACATGGAACACGTTGAAATCCTGGAGCAAATTCAAGACACAGAGAATCAAGAGCATCTGTTTGAAGGTTATTGGAGGATGTCATTCGATGGATCTTGTTCAAGCTCCGAGAGTGGAGTTGGAATTGTCTTTGTAAGTCTAGGGAATGATTATTTCACAAGAAATGAAGATAGAACATCTAATTGTGACTGATGAATCTGATTTGGTAATTAATCAAGTCACCCAGAGGTATAAAATCAAGAAGGAAAGACTCAAATTATATTTCAAAAGAGTTAACAAATTGATGGAATCTTTTAGCTCTTTCAACATTTCTTTCATTCCAAGGGACAAGAATCAGAAGGTAGACTCATTGGCTTTGGAGGATTCATTGTCAAACCCAGATGATATTCAAAGAAAAACATATTTTCAAGTAGAAAGAGTATTCCGACCTTCTATACCTGATAACTTGGAATATTTACAAGTATTTGAGAATGATGAACAGTTGGAAAAATTCTTGTTGAATGATGATGATGAAGACAATCACATATCTATTGTCTCGAAATATTTTATTCAATATGAGTCTCTTTTTACGAAATATAATCATGCTAAGAATATCCTGGAACAAATTTCACTCTGAAAGGTTCAAGAAACAAGACATATCAATATTGGAATTGATAGTTCCCCAAAATATGTCAATTTGGGAGTTGATTGCACCATTGAGGAGGTTGAACAATATGTTGCATTGGTTAAAGAATATCTTGATGTGTTTGCATGGACTTATGATGATTTGAAATCTTATGATAAAACAATATATCAACATATTATTCCTTTGAGAGAAGAAGCAAAGCCGGTCAAGCAAAAAATAAAGATAATGAAGCCCAAATTAAAACTTTTGGTAAAGGTTGAATTGGAGAAATTAAAGAAGGATGGAATAATGTATCCCATTAGGCATTCTGATTGGCTTTCGAACCCCGCGATAATAAGAAAGAAGACCATGGAGATTCATATGTGTGTATATTTCAGGGATCTTAACAAAGAAAGTATAAAGGATAATTATCCTTTACCTAACATGGATTGTCTTCTCCAACAAGTCACGAGATCGGCTTGCATTTCCATGTTAGATGGTTTTTCTGGTTA
The DNA here is from genome assembly GCA_000966675.3 of Picea glauca. Taxonomy (NCBI): domain Eukaryota; kingdom Viridiplantae; phylum Streptophyta; class Pinopsida; order Pinales; family Pinaceae; genus Picea; species Picea glauca. The sequence goes on from JZKD02S2272876.1 coordinate 13,433, forward strand.
TAATCAAGTCTTGGTTGTTGAGGAAGATAGAGAAAAGACAACATTTATAACACCTTGGGAGACATATGCATATGCTAGGATGCCCTTTGGTTTGAATAATGCATGTAATATACCAGATATAAAATGTATGCAGAACGAAAATAAACTGCTAGAAATGGCAGATTAATAACAATATAACCAGAACATTCACCGCAATAACACTAAAATGATAAGAGAATAATAACATAAATAACACTTTGAATCTGAAAGAAATGTTCACGGGCCTCTTCGAGGGGGCAACCTCCAGTTGAGCAGAGATCTATTACAATAATATCCAAGATAGGGTTCTCATACCCTCGACTCCTATTTATACTAAAAAGAAGCATCTAGAAGAAGATCCTTCCAGAAGCGAAAGCTTCTATTAGGTCTTCTTACATCTGCCTTATTCTATTTTATTGAAAGGCCTTATTAATATTGGCCTTTATTACATCCAAATATATTGTTCTACCTATGTGCGGGTTAGGACCCTAACATGTCCGCCCCCTTAAAAACATCCATGTCCTCAAGGCTTGAGATGAGGAAATTGTTGCATAATGGTAGCTGGTTCCCAAGTGGCATCTACTGGAGTTGTATCTTTCCACTGGAATGACACTTCCTTGATGGTTCTATGACATAGGTGATGCTCACGCTGGTCCAAAACTGCTTCTGGCTGTAGCAAAATGGATCCTTCTTCAGCTAACTTTGGAAGGTTGGTTTGAATTTGACACTTAGCTCCAATCACCTTCTTTAAGCATGAAACATGAAAAACAAGATGTATCCTCGAATGG
>JZKD02S2272887.1:10239-26225 GCA_000966675.3 Picea glauca
AAATTGGCCACCCACTCTGAATACCTTAGAGGAATGATAATTTGGGCATCCAAAAACTTCTTTACCCCTTTTTCCATAATAGGCAGAAGCATGGGGTTAATCTGTCTCAATTTCTACCTAAACAGTTTGGACTCTTCTTTCAATGGGATCTTGTGCTTGATGCCGTCTGTGTCATATGTTTTGAGATCTTCATATGCCCAGGTGAAAACATCAACGAATTCCTTTAATAGCTCAAGATACTCAGCCCTCTTTTCTCGTGACAGGTAGCTTGATAGCTTGAAATACTTAGGATCTTCATCTATGCCAATGTTGCATTCGGTGATGTCAACATCATCAACTAGCCCCTTAAATTTCACTGCCACATCATTACTGTCAAATATACTTTCCAAAGGGACTAGTCCCTTCAGAATGTGATTTCTTGGTAACTACATAGTGCGATGATTATCAATTTTCTTTAAAAAAACATTAGCATGCGAGTTACTCTCATTATCAGGATCCTGGTCTATGTGTAAAGTAGAAAATTCATCAACAACTTCCAGGAATATTTTGATTTCAAGATCATCCTAAAATACCTTCCAATGTTTGAAATTGTCTGGTATAGAGGGTTTGTATTTTATTTCTATATCATACATGATCTTGGGTGGCAGGGGAACTATGAAATTTCTCACCGAAACATCCAAAGAATCGACCACTATATTCTCCCCTCTAGGAATGAATGAAATGTTGAACGCCAGGAAGAAACTGTATATTATGTACCATACTTCATTCCTATAAGATCTGAGTCTGGGATGCTTGGCCTGGTAAAGATTCCTGACTTGATTTATGACCAACTCGGTATCGCCAAACATAGATATCTCCTTAATCCCCATGTCTTTTGCAGCTCTCAAGCCCAACACAAGAGATTCATACTCTGCCACATTATTGGTAGCTTCGAAATCTACCTTGTAGGACATAGGTATGGTCTCTTTACCTGGTGAAACAAAGACTATTCCAACACAAACACCCTCCTTAGAAAAGGCAACATCAAAGAACATTTTCCAAATAGAGGTGATGGAGGAGGAATCTTCACGAGAGGCAATAGACTGCTTTCTGAGATTTATAGGGGGCTTGAGAGAACTGGTGAGCTGTAGTAAACTAGACACCAGATCAATGTCAAGGGAAAATATAGGATGGTTGGTGGGGTTTGTTTCATCACTAATGATATAGGCCAACTGATCTTCTCTGTACAGTCTTTTTTTCTCCCCCCCAAACACAGAAATAGTGGCGTATGTGAGGTCCATTTGCAAGTTTCCCTCGAGTCTTTTTATCCAATATCTTGACAACAACATGCCAAACTTGGGGGGAGCATCAACCACTACGATGTCCATGATCACACTCTTCATGGGAAATTAAAACAATGTCACGACCAGGTCTTTGATGACTCCCATGCATTGCACCTTCCTAGAGTCAAAAGAATACAAGTCGTGGTAAGATTTTGTGATTTCTAGTCCCAGTTCTTCCATGAAAGTTTTGGGCATGAGATTATGGAAAGCCCCCGAATCCATCAGACAGTTGTGCAGAACCTTGTCATGTATGTTCAGCGAGGTATAGAAGGGAGGGAATGAATCATCTCTGTCTTCTAGCATCAGACCTAAGATGATTTTTGGTTTTTCATTGTGCAAATTAATTGAGTCTGTGGGATGGTATGAGGGCTCAGACTCCAATAGCTTGGAAAGGTTTCTTTTGAAATCTTCATGTTTGACCAGTTCAGAAATGGGGACAAAGATCTTGATTTTCTGGATTTCATGCTCAAAATTAAAAGGAAATGTGGGCCTTGGAACTTCTTTTACTTCAAGAACAAGAGTTTTGACCACTGGAGAGGGGGTTTGAACTTTCTTACCTTTGCCATTGTTTGCTACATATTCAATAGGTTTCTCTCCTCTGGTAGGCTGCTCAGGAACATGAGGCATCCGAACTTTCTTCTTGTATCCGAGGTTATATTTGTTTTCGCTGTTGCTATCCTTGTCTCCCTTGCGTTGCTCATTCAGATGGTTGTCCATGAGAGACTCCTCATATGCTCATTGAGTCAAATGAGGAACAAAGGATGTATCCCCGAGACAGTGGATTTTTGGGTCGAGGTCTTCTCCTTATCCTTCATCATAAGTGACAAGATTATTCTGGAGAGGGGTATGGATTTTATGATCGTCTCCGTCTCTGTTCCTCGAATCCCTTTGCAAAATCTGAGGAGAATTGTTAGGCCTCCTGAAGTTACCTCTGTTATCAGTATTTTGGGCATTTCTGTATGTCTTCTTTCCTTCCAATTTCAATCTCTCTACCTCAAAAAAAAGAGACTTGCCTAACTTGGTCAATTCATCTACTTGAGGATGATCAACAGAGGAACTATAGGTTGAGGCTTCAACTCTCTCCTTTCCTCTATCTCTTTCATCCTTATCCTTGAGTTTGTTGACTACCAAAATATTGGATTCTACGTCCAATGTTGTGTCTTGCATATGGGCCAAGAAAGCAACTCTTCTTTCCCTCAACAAGAGGCAAAAATAGGGATCAAAGGCACTAGAATAAGTGATTCTAGCAGAGGCTTCTGTCGATTTAATCTCAGAGGGGATTTTACAATACATTTTTTTAAACCTCTTTGAGAAATCAGAAACATATTCCCCGTCCTTTTTCTTTAATGCTCCAAACTCTGTAATGTAGTAAAAAAAATATTTTTTATCTCCCCAATGCCTTAAGAATGCATTGTCTAAGGATTCTATCCCATCAATGGATCTGGGAGACAAGGCTCTGAACCATTTCCTGGTCTCTCCATCAAGACTGTGGACAAAAATCCTCATCCACACATCTTCACGTGCAATGACATAGTTATCAACATAACTATAGAAGATTTTAAGGTGCTCTTCTACAGTTGTATCTCCCTTGCTTGTGAACTTGGGAAGTTGTTTAAAGTAACCACCGACTGGTAGAGTGTTTAGAGGCTAAGGTAAAATGAGAGGGGCATATATAGAAACTATAATAACGTCCATTCTGTTCCTGGGTGGATTAGCTCTTGCCATTGGAGTGTGAACAGGAGGGGATGGATTTCGGACAAGAGATGATGGGACTGTAGTGCTGGGAGAAAAGGAAAACAACTATGTGCGTGAGACAAAATCTCCAGAGTTGGTAGGAACATAGGTTTCTCTTGCAAAAACTCTAACAAGTGGAGGGATAATAAAACCTGGAGTTGGAAAATTTCCTAAGGTCTTGGGTTTGGGCTAGGGCACAACCTCAGGGGAGATGGGAGTATCAAAAATTTCTTCTTTCAAACTGAGGTCAGGAGAGGAGAAATCAACAGGAAAAATCCTGAAATTTATGGCTCTAGAAGCTCCGACAAGCGATAAAATAGGGGTATGAGAAACAACTAATATAGTTTCAGAGGAAGGGTGTTGAAAATTACCAGAATCACCTAGTGCAGCAGTAGAAGTACCTTCTTGAGGGGTCTTTCTTCTTATGATAATTTTCTGTGGATCAAATTCAGGCGTAGCTATAGGCAGTTGTGGATGCGACTGCATGTGTCTGCCTTCCAAACCTAGTTGAAACAATGGGGCCGATCTGGTGGATTCGTCACAATGGAGTCGCCAGGTGCACAGTTGAAATCTTAATGGTTCTGATATCTGATGCACCTTTAGAATCAGGAGATCGTTTTCATTCAATACCGAGGAAAATATTCAATTTCATCCCCGACAACGGCGCCAGAAATGTTAGCACTGAAAGTAGCCCTTGAGATTGTAGGAAGGGCAAGCTCGATACTCATTAAAGTTTTATGTCATGAGTTTGTTTTCAACGAGGTAAAATGGGCACAGACCTGAAATGATATCGTTTTAAGTCAGAAAAATGGGTTGGAGATGCATAGGTAAGTGAGGTCTTGATCTAACCTAAGCCAGTAAGTTGTATATTGGTGAGTAGGTAGAAGAAACATGAGAAAAGTATGAAGGTATATTTTGGACATCCGGTATTCCAGCATCCCGTGGAGGAAAAGTCTCAAATACAAGATCCTCTTGGATCTGAAAAATTCAAGAAATTCAAAACATTGAAACAACAGATATAGTCAAACCTACAATACACTATCATCACAACACCTGACTTGATCATCCATGCCTGAGCTTTCAGAGTCAGAAGAAAAGAAATGAAAGGATAAGCTTGCTACCATTAAATAAGAAGTCTCAAATAACAGTTCATAACTAGAGAACCAGAGGCCTCGTTAAAACATTACAATAGGGAGCGTTTCTCTACCATTGACTATTACAAAATATCAAAATTGAGTATATATACTCAGAACTGCTAATGACCTCGAGGGGCACAAAACAACCACTGCATTCAAATATTTGCGTCTTCATCTTCCTCTATCTGTCTGCACTTGCATTCCTCTATCAGACGCAAATTTAAGGCGATATGGGCTTTGCAGGAAAACACATCTACAGTGGAGCTCTGGCTTATCATCCTACTGCCATGGCCACTCCCGCATACTTTCTATTAATGGGATGATACGAGGATTCAAACACCACCTCCTACTTTCATTAAATTCCTTAATTGGGATCGGGATGAGCCCTAACCTCCATGAATGCTTCTAGGCAGTGCCCATGACTTTGCTGAATTAATCTCGACGCCTTGAGCCATGTTGCTCTCCTTCTACGATCAATACATGCACTTTCAGCTATTTGACGTGTATCTTTTCCATCATCCATACCTTTCATGTGACCTTGGGCTGCGACTTGGACCCTACACCCAAAGGCACTTTTGAGACTTTGTCTTTCGAGAGTTTTTACTCCTCTTTTCTCCCAACATTGGGATACCCGAATTCGTGAAATGGATTTCGAGATATGCTGCTAGGATTTATTTAAAATGAATGGCCATGATCCATTTCCTGATAACAAGAAATGCCCACTAAGCGATGAGCTCTAGCCCCTCTTTCTAGACTTGCTTCCCATGTGATCACACACTGAGACCATGATTTTAACTCCCGAGTGTTTCTTGATTTTGCGTTTTGGGAGTCTTTCCATGCTCCACTTCCGAAACCCCGACTTGCGAAACTGCAAAATGACTTGATATGGTGCCACGCATCTTACTGGAGTTGACGACCTGTATTACTTGACGACTTCACATTTTGAAAGCCTTAGTGATTCTTCCCTCTTACCTTCCCAGCCTGCGAAATCATGAAAAACCGATCTTGCGCCACACGTCCCTTAATNCATCATCAACTGGCCCCTTAAATTTCACTGCCACATCATTACTGTCAAATATCCTTTCCAAAGGGACTAGTCCCTTCAGAATGTGATTACTTGGTAACTACATAGTGGGATGATTAGCAATTTTCTTTAAAAAAACATTAGCATGCGAGTTACTCTCAGAATCAGGATCCTGGTCTATGTGTAAAGTAGAAAATTCATCAACAACTTCCAGAAATATTTTGATTTCAAGATCATCCTAAAATACCTTCCAATGTTTGACATTGTCTGGTATACAGGGTTTGTATTTTATTTCTATATCATACCTGATCTTGGGTGGCAAGGGAACTCTGAAATTCCTCACTGAAACATCCAAAGAATTGATCACTATATTCTCCCCTCTAGGAATGAATGAAATGTTGAATGCCAGGAAGAAACTGTATATTATGTACCATACTTCATTCCTATAAGATTTGAGTCTAGGATGCTTGGCCTGGTAAAGATTCCTAACTTGATTTACGACCAACTCGGTATCCCCAAACATAGATATCTCCTTAATCCCCATGTCTTTTGCAGCTCTCAAGCCCAACACAAGAGATTCATACTCTGCCACATTATTGGTAGCTTCAAACTCTACCTTGTAGGATATAGGTATGGTCGCTTGAGCTGGTGAAACAAAGACTATTCCAACACAAACACCCTCCTTAGAAAAGGCAACATGAAAGAACATTTTCCAAATAGAGGTGATGGAGGAGGAATCTTCACGAGAGGCAACAGAGTGCTTTCTGAGATTTAGAGGGGGCTTGAGAGCATCGGTGAGCTATAGTAAACTAGACACCAGATCAATGTCAACAGAAAATATAGGATGGTTGGTGGGGTTTGTTTCATCACTAATGATATAGGCCAACTGATCTTCTCTGTACAGTCTTTTGTGCTCCCCCCCAAACATAGGAATAGTGGCGTATGTGAGGTCCATTTACAAGTTTCTCTCGAGTATTTTTATCCAATATCTTGACAACAATATGGCAAACTTGGGGGGAACATAAACTACTACGATGTCCATGATCACACTCTTCATGGGAAATTGAAACAATGTCACAACCAGGTATTTGATGACTCCCATGCATTGCACCTTCCTAGAGTCAAAAGAATACAAGTCATGATAAGATTTTGTGATTTCTAGTCCCATTTCTTCCATGACAGTTTTGGGCATGAGATTATGGAAATCCCCCGAATCCATCAGACAGTTGTGCAGAACATTGTCATGTATGTTCAACCAGGTATAGAAGGGAGGGAATGAATCATCTCTGTCTTCTACCATCAGACCTAAGATGATTGTTGGTTTTTCATCGTGCAAATTAATTGAGTCTGTGGGATGGTATGAGGGCTCAGACTGCAATAGCTTGGAGAGGTTTCTTTTGAAATCTTCATGTTTGACCAGTTCAGAAATGGGGACAGAGATCTTGATTTTATGGATTTCATGCTCAAAATTAAAAGGAAATGTGGGCCTTGGAACTTCTTTTACTTCAAGAACAAGAGTTTTGACCACTAGAGAGGGGGTTTGAACTTTCTTACCTTTGCCATTGTTTGCTACATCTTCAGCAGGTTTCTCTCCTCTGGTAGGCTGCTCAGGAACATGAGGCATCCCAAATTTCTTCTTGGATCTGAGGTTATATTTGTTTTGGCTGTTGCTATCCTTGTCTGCCTTACTCTGCTCATTCAGATGGCTGTCCATGAGAGACTCCTTGTATGCTCATTGAGTCAAATGAGGAACAAAGGATGTATCCCCGAGACAGTGGATTTTTGGGTCGAGGTCTTCTCCTTATCCTTCATCATAAGTGACAAGATTATTCTGGAGAGGGGTATGGATTTTCTGATCGTCTCCGTCTCTGTTCCTTGAATCCCTTTGCAAAATCTGAGGAGAATTGTTAGGCCTCCTGAAGTTACCTCTGTTATCAGTATTTTGGGCATTTCTGTACGTCTTCTTTCCTTCCAATTTCAATCTCTCTACCTCAGCAGAAAGAGACTTGACTAACTTGGTCAATTCATCTACTTGAGGATGATCAACAGAGGAACCAGAGGTTGAGGCTTCAACTCTCTCCTTTCCTCTGTCTCTGTCAGCGTTATCCTTGAGTTTGTTGACTACTGAAATATTGGATTCTACCTCCAATGTTGCATCTTGCATATGGGCCAAGGAAGCAACTCTTATTTCCCTCAACAAGAGGCAAAAATCGGGATCAAAGGCACTAGCATAAGTGATTCTAGTAGAGGCTTCTGTCGGTTTAATCTCAGAGGGGATTTTACAATACATTTTTTTAAACCTCTTTGAGAAATCATAAACATATTCCCCGTCCTTTTTCTTTAATGCTCCAAACTCTGTAATGTAGTAAAAAAAATATTTTTTATCTCCCCAATGCCTTAAAAATGCATTGTCTAAGGATTCTATCCCATCAATGGATCCGGGAGCCAAGGCTCTGAACCATTTCCTCGTCTCTCCATCAATACTGTGGACACAAATCCTCATCCACACATCTTCACGTGCAATGACATAGTTATCAACATAACTATAGAAGGTTGTGAGGTGCTCTTCTGCAGTTGTATCTCCCTCGCCTGTGAACTTGGGAAGTTGTTTAAAGTAACCACTGGCTGGTAGATTCTTTAGAGGCTGAGGTAAAATGAGAGGGGCATATATAGAAACTATAATAACGTCCAGTCTGTTCCTGGGTGGATTAGCCCCTTCCATTGGAGTCTGAACAGGAGGGGATGGAGTTCGGACAAGAGATGATGGGACTGTAGTGATGGGAGAAAAGGAAAACAACTGTGTGCGTGAGACAAAATCTCCAGAGTTGGTAGGAACATAGGTTTCTCTTGCAAAAACGCTAACAAGAGGAGGGATAATAAAACCCGGAGTTGGAAAATTTCCTAAGGTCTTGGGTTTGGGCCAGGGCACAACCTCAGGGGAGATGGGAGTGTAAAAAATTTCTCCTTTCAAACCAAGGCTAGGAGAGGAGAAATCAACAGGAAAAAGCCTGAAATTTATGGCTCTAGAAGCTCCAACAAGCGATAAAATAGGGGTATTAGAAACAACTAATATAGTTTCAGAGGAGGGGTCTTGAAAATTACCAGAATCACCTAGTGCAGCAGTAGAAGTACCTTCTTGAGGGGTCTTTCTTCTTATGATAATTTTTTGTGGATCAGATTCAAGCGTAGCTATAGGCAGTTGTGGATGTGACTCCGTGTGTCTGCCTTTCAAACCTAGTTGAAACAATGGGGCCGATCTGGTGGATTCGTCACAATGGAGTCGCCAGGTGCACAATTGAAATCTCAATGGTTCTGATATCTGATGCACCTTTAGAATCAGGAGATCGTTGTCATTCAATACCGAGGAAAATATTCAATTTCATCCCCGAACACGGTGCCAGAAATGTTAGCACTGAAAGCAACCCTTGAGATTGCAGGAAGGGCAAGCTCGATAGTCATTAAATTTTTATGTCACGATTTTGTTTTCAATGAGGTAAAATGGGCGCATACCTGAAATGATATCGTTTTAACTCAGAAAAACGGGTTGGAGATGCATAGGTAAGTCAGGTCTTGATCTAACCTAAGCCAGTAAGTTGTATATTGGTAAGTAGGTAGAAGAAACATGAGAAAAGTATGAAGGTATATTTTGGACATCCGGTATTCCAGCATCCTATGGAGGAAAAGTCTCAAATACAAGATCATCTTGGATCTAAAAAATTCAAGAAATTCAAAACATTGCAACAACAGATATAGTCAAACCTATACTACACTATCATCACAACACCTGACTTGATCATCCATGCCTGAGCTTTCAGAGTCAGAAGAAAATAAATGAAAGGATAAGCTGGATACCATTAAATAAGAAGTCTCAAATAACAGTTCATAACTAGAGAACCAGAGGCCTCGTTAAAACATTACAATAGGGAGCGTTGCTCTACCATTGACTATTACAAAATATCAAAATTGAGTATATATACTCAGAACTGATAATGACCTCGAGGGGCACGAAACAACCACTGCATTCAAATATTTGCGTCTTCATCTTCCTCTATCTGTCTGCACTTGCATTCCTCTATCAGATGCAAATTTAAGGCGGTATGGGCTTTGCAAGAAATCACATCTATAGGGGATCTCTGGCTTATCATTCTACTGCCATGGCCACTCCCCCATACTTTCTATTAATGGGATGATACGAGGATTCAACCACCACCTCCTACTTTCATGAAATTCCTTAATTGGGATCGGGATGAGCCCTAACCTCCGTGAATGCTTCTAGGCGGTGCCCATGACTTTGCTGAATTAATCTCGATGCCTCGAGCCCTGTTGCTCTCCTTCTGCGATCAATACATCCACTTTCAGCCCTTTGACTTGGATCTTTTCCATCATCCAGACCTTTCATGTGACCTTGGGCTGCGACTTGGAGCCTACACCCAAAGGCACTTTTGAGACTTTGTCTTTAGGGAGTNGAGTCAAATGAGGAACAAAGGATGTATCCCCGAGACAGTGGATTTTTGGGTCGAGGTCTTCTCCTTATCCTTCATCATAAGTGACAAGATTATTCTGGAGAGGGGTATGGATTTTCTGATCGTCTCCGTCTCTGTTCCTTGAATCCCTTTGCAAAATCTGAGGAGAATTGTTAGGCCTCCTGAAGTTACCTCTGTTATCAGTATTTTGGGCATTTCTGTACGTCTTCTTTCCTTCCAATTTCAATCTCTCTACCTCAGCAGAAAGAGACTTGACTAACTTGGTCAATTCATCTACTTGAGGATGATCAACAGAGGAACCAGAGGTTGAGGCTTCAACTCTCTCCTTTCCTCTGTCTCTGTCAGCGTTATCCTTGAGTTTGTTGACTACTGAAATATTGGATTCTACCTCCAATGTTGCATCTTGCATATGGGCCAAGGAAGCAACTCTTATTTCCCTCAACAAGAGGCAAAAATCGGGATCAAAGGCACTAGCATAAGTGATTCTAGTAGAGGCTTCTGTCGGTTTAATCTCAGAGGGGATTTTACAATACATTTTTTTAAACCTCTTTGAGAAATCATAAACATATTCCCCGTCCTTTTTCTTTAATGCTCCAAACTCTGTAATGTAGTAAAAAAAATATTTTTTATCTCCCCAATGCCTTAAAAATGCATTGTCTAAGGATTCTATCCCATCAATGGATCCGGGAGCCAAGGCTCTGAACCATTTCCTCGTCTCTCCATCAAGACTGTGGACAAAAATCCTCATCCACATATCTTCACGTGCAATGACATAGTTATCAACATAACTATAGAAGTTTGTGAGGTGCTCTTCTGCAGTTGTATCTCCCTCGCCTGTGAACTTGGGAAGTTGTTTAAAGTAACCACCGGCTGGTAGATTCTTTAGAGGATGAGGTAAAATGAGAGGGGCATATATAGAAACTATAATAACGTCCAGTCTGTTCCTGGGTGGATTAGCTCCTGCCATTGGAGTCTGAACAGGAGGGGATAGAGTTCGGACAAGAGATGATGGGACTGTAGTGATGGGAGAAAAGGAAAACAACTGTGTGCGTGAGACAAAATCTCCAGAGTTGGTAGGAACATAGGTTTCTCTTGCAAACAATCTAACAAGAGGAGGGATAATAAAACCTGGAGTTGGAAAATTTCCTAAGGTCTTGGGTTTGGTCCAGGGCACAACCTCAAGGGAGATGGGAGTGTAAAAAATTTCTCCTTTGAAACCGAGGCTAGGAGAGGAGAAATCAACAGGAAAAATCCTGAAATTTATGGCTCTAGAAGCTCCGACAAGTGATAAAATAGGGGTATGAGAAACAACTAATATAGTTTCAGAGGAAGGGTGTTGAAAATTACCAGAATCACCTAGTGCAGCAGTAGAAGTACCTTATTGAGGGGTCTTTCTTCTTATGATAATTTTCTGTGGATCAGCTTCAAGCGTAGCTATAGGCAGTTGTGGATGTGACTCCGTGTGTCTGCCTTTCAAACCTAGTTGAAACAATGGGGCCGATCTGGTGGATTCATCACAATGGAGTCGCCAGGTGCACAGTTGAAATCTCAATGGTTCTGATATCTGATGCACCTTTAGAATCAGGAGATCGTTGTCATTCAATACCGAGGAAAATATTCAATTTCATCCCTGAACACGGTGCCAGAAATGTTAGCACTGAAAGAAACCCTTGAGATTGCAGGAAGGGCAAGCTCGATACTCATTAAATTTTTATGTCACGATTTTGTTTTCAATGAGGTAAAATGGGCGCATACCTGAAATGATATCGTTTTAACTCAGAAAAATGGGTTGGAGATGCATAGGTAAGTGAGGTCTTGATCTAACCTAAGCCAGTAAGTTGTATATTGGTGAGTAGGTAGAAGAAACATGAGAAAAGTATGAAGGTATATTTTGGACATTCGGTATTCCAACATCCTATGGAGGAAAAGTCTCAAATACAAGATCATCTTGGATCTAAAAAATTCAAGAAATTCAAAACATTGCAACAACAGATATAGTCAAACCTATACTACACTATCATCACAACACCTGACTTGATCATCCATGCCTGAGCTTTCAGAGTCAGAAGAAAATAAATGAAAGGATAAGCTGGATACCATTAAATAAGAAGTCTCAAATAACAGTTCATAACTAGAGAACCAGAGGCCTCGTTAAAACATTACAATAGGGAGCATTGCTCTACCATTGACTATTACAAAATATCAAAATTGAGTATATATACTCAGAACTGCTAATGACCTCGAGGGGCACGAAACAACCACTGCATTCAAATATTTGCGTCTTCGTCTTCCTCTATCTGTCTGCACTTGCATTCCTCTATCAGATGCAAATTTAAGGCGGTATGGGCTTTGCAGGAAATCACATCTATAGGGTATCTCTGGCTTATCATCCTACTGCCATGGCCACTCCCCCATACTTTCTATTAATGGGATGATACGAGGATTCAACCACCACCTCCTACTTTCATTAAATTCCTTAATTGGGATCGGGATGAGCCCTAACCTCCATGAATGCTTCTAGGCGGTGCCCATGACTTTGCTGAATTAATATCGATGCCTCGAGCCCTGTTGCTCTCCTTCTGCGATCAATACATCTACTTTCAGCCCTTTGACTTGGATCTTTTCCATCATCTAGACCTTTCATGTGACCTTGGGCTGCGACTTGGAGCCTACACCCAAAGGCACTTTTGAGACTTTGTCTTTAGGGAGTTTTTACTCCTCTTTGCTCCCAACATTGGGATACCCGAATTCGTGAAATGGATTTCGAGATATGCTTCTAGGATTGCTTTAAAATGAATGGCCATGATCCATTTCCTGATAACAAGAAATGCCCACTAAGTGATGAGCTCTAGCCCCTCTTTCTAGACTTGCTTCCCATGTGATCACACCCTGAGACCATGAGTTTAACTCCCGAGCATTTCTTGATTTTGCGTTTCGAGAGTCTTTCCATGCTCCACTTCCGAAACCACGACTTGCGAAACTGCAAAATGACTTGATATGGTGCCACGCATCTTACTGGAGTTGATGGCCTGTATTGCTTCATGACTTCACATTTTGAAAGAATTAGTGATTCTTCCCTCTTACCTTCCCATCCTGCAAAATCATGAAAAACCGATCTTGCGCCACACGTCCCTTAATTTGGACAGTTCAAATGAAACCATCGACCTTTTGGGTCCCAAGACTTTGGTCCATGGAATTTTTTTATAAAAAGAACCCCAAACTCGTGGTTTCCGATCCTCCAAAAATTTTTTGATGTCAAATGAAGGACCCTTGGTTCTTCACGATTGGACGGTGTATACCTTTGCTTCGTGAATTGGGATTTCATGGATTTTGTTGCACCAATTTAACAACATTTGAACTCATGATTCCCACGCTCACTTTCCATCGATGAAAACTGAAAATACTCACTCGCTTGATCTAAATCCATGTTATATTGCTTCAAGTGTTGCGGCCTGTGACGGTGAAAACTTGGACGAATGGCTGGGACTTGGGAAAAAATGAGGATTAATGACAGAGGCCAGGGGAAGTGAGTGCTCCAAACAGAAAGGGAAAATAGAAACGGCTCTGCCGACTACAAGGGGGGGAAAATATAAGGACATGGCCAGTGGAAAAGAGAAAAATGAGATGAGGATACATACTCAGGTAAATTGATGCACGCCTACGAGCCTTGAAAACTTTATGAGATAATAGGCCCAACTAATTAGTAACAAAAAATATGTTGAAAAATACCTTACATGTATAAAATTGGTCATCCCAATATTGCATGTGCACCGAAGGGAATTGGGTAAGAATTCCTTTGGTCATGCTTTGATATCTTAATTGATATGTTTATACGACATTTGAATGCATTCATGTTATTGATTCGCAATTAGCGGTATGGTAGAGAAAAAAGGATTGGATATGTAACAGTGGGTAAACCTTTTAATACATCCATACAATAAGATTTCATGATTGAGATAGTTAAAGAGGTAATAACTAGAGTGAATGAGTATTTACACTCAAATTATAAATTTGAATTATCTGTGAGACAAACATGTGTGAGGCCTTATTCTCTTTGGAATTAGGAAACCCGATATCACTTGTAACACCCTGTTTCCCCCAGTCTGTAAATATAACTATATGGGCCGATGAACTATGGAAAACTTAAAAGTGTGAATGTTTGATTTGATGGAACTTGTGTTTTGGGTCGATGAATGTAAATTCTGATTATTTTAATAAAAAATGTTACGTATTGCATGACTGATGAAAGAGGGGATTTTCTAAGAGAGAGACGATGTTTTCTAATGAAAATATGGTGGAGGGAACCTAGAAAGGTTGCATTAACCTCCACCAAACCAGTACCATGATGGAATCAATTTTCTCAGATCAGAACAACCCTCTGACCAGGAATGAATTCCCGTCAGGATGGTAGGTGGGAAGGCCTCATCAAGAGTTAATGAGGGATGGGGCAGACTACCCATCAGTAAGGCTTCCAGACCTGACCACAGACTGGGGTATTTGAGTCACATGCAATCTTTCCAAGGAAGGCAAGTAAGGAAGCGTGGTGGACAGGGGGAGACCTGCAAAGAATGTAGAGACGGGAGAAGAGCTCTCAGGTCCAGGGAAGGATTGAAAGAGAAAAGTGAGTTCTGATAACAGAGAATAGCGACTGAGTCAGGAGAAGGAGAGTAACCTTCATCCTCGTCTATTCCTGTATAGGGAGAAGGAGGGTAACCTTCATCCTCGTCTATTCTTGTATAGGGAGAAGGAGAGTAACCTTCGTCCCTAAATTCTGTTGACTGGAAGTAAGAGATTGAATCTCAAAGCATCGTGGCCTAAGCTCGGGCATGGACAGTGATAAATCCATTGGGAGTGACTGAGCCTATGGTTGGGTGGAAACAAGAAGCCCTCTCAAGATTCACATCACACCTTGTGGTTTTGATAAGTGTTTTATGCCTTGCATTTTGAATTTAAAATCATGGATGCATGTTCGTGTTTATACACTGATAAATGGTTTCTATATAGAAGTGATTTCCTTTGAAGTTAGCCGTTGGATCGTCGCCCAGTTACCTGTCAGCCGTTGGATTAGCTGGGAGTTGCACAAGGTTTAAGTTCGTGAACGGGAGGAGGGAAGTTCCGACGAGAGACGTGGCCATCGAAATTTCGTCATTCATGAAATTGAGAGTCACGAGGACGAGTGATTGGGAATTTTCTTAGTGAAAATCCCAGAATCAATCTGAGCCGTCCATCTTGCGGAGACAGGTGGCGATAATTGAGCACCTGTCGACATTTCGACGACCGGGGTTTTAAGTTGTCAAAGAAATTGTGTCATTAGGTCACCGAAAGTCTCGAAATCCCTAGGTTGAATCATGGTCATCCATCATTTGGGACGCGTGTCAAAAGATCTGAAGAAGTCAGGTTTCGACATTTCGGAGGTCTTGAGGATAGGATACTCTTGCAATTTAGAATCGCGAAGTCTGAAATCTCGATTAGGAGGTAAGTTATGTGCGGGGCGCAGATGACGTCGTCTTGTCGTAAAAGGGGAATCGAGAATTTCCAAGGTGAAAACCCCGAAGCATATGAGAGTCGTCCATCTTTGAGGACGCATGGCAGCAATCTCAACTTTCGGAGAAAGTCTCAAAAGAAAAGTCATATCGGGAAATCGACATTCGTGAGATTGGGGGAATCGAAGGCCAAATCATGAAATCCCGAAAGGGGGTAAGACGAAGGTCATGTGAAAGGAGGTCGTGTGGACCATGAGCCTAGCCCAGAGAGCTAACTGAAGATTAGTGCTTATCGGGGAGGCAGAAATCGAGAAATCGGGAAGCAAAGGGTCATGACATCGGGAGTTTGAGAACCCCGAAACCCGATTTTCTATTCTTTTGTCGAGAAGAGAACAGTGACCGACCTAGAGACTCTGAAGAGCCGAAAAGACCTGTGGGTCAATTTCAAAGGAGATTCCAGTGGAGAATCTAAGGAGCCACTCCGACTTGAGGGTAAAATTAGAACGATCCTTAAGACCCGGAGGTCAGTGCAGGGACTCCATTGCAGAGGCAAGGGTTGCGGTCTGCGTCAATCTTGGAGATTCGGGCACCTGGGTTGTTCTTACCATCACCCGATCTATCAGTTGGCATATTTCTTAGGGTGATTGGACACTTTTGGCAGTAGGGCCGAGTTATTGAGGATTTCAGGCTTCTATTGGAGCGTGGCATTCTTCAGCTAGAGAGTTTGGCATTCAGATCTGCTTGTATTGATCTTCATTTCTTATTCAGCCTTTGGAGGCATCTTTTGTATTAGCGGGAGCATT
>JZKD02S2272898.1:7293-22889 GCA_000966675.3 Picea glauca
TGCCTACCAGGATTTGTACCAGTGGGTATTGGTGTCTCCAGTAGGTTGGTTCCTACAAATTTTTGTAACAGTAGGTTGGTGCCTACAAAATTATAAAGAAAATATTTTTTGGTTTTCTCACAAAGGGTTTTGAAGACCATGAGACTAGTAATAGATTTTCTCTCAAATACTTGAGCCCAATTTTGTCCATCTTTTGTAAATGTTTCCTCTTCCTATTTTTCATGGGCACAAGGCTAATGATAAGTGATATTTTCAACGTGTTTGGGTACCAAACCCTTGGGGTCATGTCTTTAAAATTTGTCTAGATCAAACCTATATTACACATGACTCAAACCCTCTTATCTATCCTATGAGGTGTCCTTAACAAAATAATATCCAAGTTGAAAACCATAAGAAATGAAAAATCTCTTCTTATATTTAATTGGATAGGAATTAAAACCCTAAGGAATGGTTTGGTAGAAAATAGCCCCTAACACAACATTGTTAGGGACAAATGAGGGCAAAAGGTGAGGGAGGCAAGTAGCTCCCAAAATCTTGATATAGATATGTTTTTTCTTCAATATACCAGTTGTTGATATGTGAGAGAATATTCTTCTCTTGTTTTGAAAAACCTAGACATTCTTGGAAAAATATTATGAAATAAAGATGAGCCAAAAATAGGTCACACATCTTAGAATAATATTTCTTATACTTGTTTTCCCACAACATGCTAAAATATATGTGAACGGGGGGTTCTGACATATGCTAGCTTAGATTCATCTCAAAGAAAATGGTTCGAGCACACATAACATCTAATAAGTAAGGATTTATGTAGAATGAAGGAACTTCACCTGCAAGAGGGTTTTGAGCCTGGTCACTTCTGTCGGTGAGTTGTTTGGTAATGATGGCGCCCCAAATGAACATTTTTCGATTAGTTGCCACCATGTATTCTAACGACACCCATGCCTCAGTGAACAATGAGCAATCCTTTTCCCCATAAATCCAACAAATCATGATCATGATGTATATATAAGGTTTCCACAAACCAGTCACATTATACCACCCTGCAGATTGATTGAAGAATTTCTTGTTCGTCTTCCACCAACTAGCCACTATCTTGACTACATCCTGATATCTATGGAATGTTGTTACAAAATATGTGTTAAGTAACACAACTAGTTAAGGTAACTTGTAGTACTTAGTGATTTCAAGAGAAATAAACATGCCCACACACAGCCCTTGATCATCATTAATTATGCAATTCTTCTTGTTAGCATGTCTAATGATCCATTACAATGTTTCAATGCAAGGAAAAATAGGAGCCCTTACTACAACCATATGCAACCAAGAGCAACGAACATTTGGAAAAACCTTGTCATCGTTTTCTTTGATAGTTGGGTCACTTTGTGGTGTTGACTCAGGGTAATCCTCATTTCTAATCTTAATGAATAATTCATTCCATGTGGGTAGGAGAACCTTTGTTCCAGTGGTCAACTCAGTATCTTTGTATAAGGGTAGTTGCATAAAGACCTTTTTCAAGGGCACCCTAATCACCAACACTACATTCTTTATAGGCTCAGTTCCTTCTATTGGTACCATAGTAGATGCTTCCACAACCTCTCTCCCTTTCCCTTTCGGTGTTTTTATGGACTATCGGGTGGTGGCTCTTCTCGCCATCATTTTCTCTGACAAAGAAAATAGTCATTACTATACTTAATTATCGACATTTTTTGTTTCTTTGAGTCCTATGATCAAAGCGAAAGATAGATGATAAAGTGTTGTGCATGAACTTGTTCAAAGAAATATTTTAACAGAATATGATTTAGAGAATACTTATCAAATTTGAGGTTGCAGAAGAACAAAAAAACCTGATTGTTATTTTCACTATTCAACTCTAAGATCTTCGTAACAATTGTTGGATGGATCAGAGGGAGGTGCCTTAGATGGGTTGTCCTTGGAGATGTGATGCTTGTTCACCCTTGATTTGTTTTCTTAGTAGTGCTCCTATTATTTTTTACTCTCTAGGAACCTCGCAAATCCTTGTGATTTACTTGCTTCTCATTGCTTATCAAGNGATAGGAATTAAAACCCTAAGGAATGGTTTGGTAGAAAATAGCCCCTAACACAACATTGTTAGGGACAAATGAGGGCAAAAGGTGAGGGAGGCAAGTAGCTCCCAAAATCTTGATATAGATATGTTTTTTCTTCAATATACCAGTTGTTGATATGTGAGAGAATATTCTTCTCTTGTTTTGAAAAACCTAGACATTCTTGGAAAAATATTATGAAATAAAGATGAGCCAAAAATAGGTCACACATCTTAGAATAATATTTCTTATACTTGTTTTCCCACAACATGCTAAAATATATGTGAACGGGGGGTTCTGACATATGCTAGCTTAGATTCATCTCAAAGAAAATGGTTCGAGCACACATAACATCTAATAAGTAAGGATTTATGTAGAATGAAGGAACTTCACCTGCAAGAGGGTTTTGAGCCTGGTCACTTCTGTCGGTGAGTTGTTTGGTAATGATGGCGCCCCAAATGAACATTTTTCGATTAGTTGCCACCATGTATTCTAACGACACCCATGCCTCAGTGAACAATGAGCAATCCTTTTCCCCATAAATCCAACAAATCATGATCATGATGTATATATAAGGTTTCCACAAACCAGTCACATTATACCACCCTGCAGATTGATTGAAGAATTTCTTGTTCGTCTTCCACCAACTAGCCACTATCTTGACTACATCCTGATATCTATGGAATGTTGTTACAAAATATGTGTTAAGTAACACAACTAGTTAAGGTAACTTGTAGTACTTAGTGATTTCAAGAGAAATAAACATGCCCASACACARCCCTTGATCATCATTAATTATGCAATTCTTCTTGTTAGCATGTCTAATGATCCATTACAATGTTTCAATGCAAGGAAAAATAGGAGCCCTTACTGCAACCATATGCAACCAAGAGCAACGAACATTTGGAAAAACCTTGTCATCGTTTTCTTTGATAGTTGGGTCACTTTGTGGTGTTGACTCAGGGTAATCCTCATCTCTAATCTTAATGAATAATTCATTCCATGTGGGTAGGAGAACCTTTGTTCCAGTGGTCAACTCAGTATCTTTGTATAAGGGTAGTTACATAAAGACCTTTTTCAAGGGCACCCTAATCACCGACACTACATTCTTTATAGGCTCAGTTCCTTCTATTGGTACCATAGTAGATGCTTCCACAACCTCTCTCCCTTTCCCTTTCGGTGTTTTTATGGACTATCGGGTGGTGTCTCTTCTCGCCATCATTTTCTATGACAAAGAAAATAGTCATTACTATACTTAATTATCGACATTTTTTGTTTCTTTGAGTCCTATGATCAAAGCGAAAGATAGATGATAAAGTGTTGTACATGAACTTGTTCAAAGAAATATTTTAACAGAATATGATTTAGAGAATACTTATCAAATTTGAGGTTGCAGAAGAACAAAAAAACCTGATTGTTATTTTCACTATTCAACTCTAAGATCTTCGTAACAATTGTTGGATGGATCAGAGGGAGGTGCCTTAGATGGGTTGTCCTTGGAGATGTGATGCTTGTTCACCCTTGATTTGTTTTCTTAGTAGTGCTCCTATTATTTTTTACTCTCTAGGAACCTCGCAAATCCTTGTGATTTACTTGCTTCTCATTGCTTATCAAGTTTTTTTTGCAGTGTGTCACAAAGTGGCCATACTCATACAATTTACAACATTTCAAAGGTAGTTGGTCAAAGTTTAGTGGTTGTTCATATTTCATCGTTCCATATTTATGTTGATAGTTTCATCCAAGCCTTGCTCCAAATATATCTCAATGCATATCCAAGCACATGTGAACTAACATTATTTATGTTGGGTGTGATTTATGTATTTCACTAGTGCAATACCTACTATAAAGGGGGAAAGGCCATCCCAGAATATCAGAGGGAGGTGAGGGAGTTTTACCCAAACTAGAATGACCTTTCAAATGTATTTTATATTGAAATAGATGATCCATTGATTGAGATATATTCCACTTAGGAACATGAAATATGAGCCTCTTCTAAATATCTAAGCATGATCTTATTAAAGTTTAAAGAAAAAAATAGATAACCTTTTCCCATAGAAGTGGAGTGGATATGAACCTTGATCAATGGAATTCAATTGTTCTAAACATGGGTTTGAATGAATCTTCGAGAAGGTGACATCCTTGTGAACTGGTTAACTAAGGCTTACTCAAGGAAGAATAGGGATTTCCTGATTGGGTTGCTCAAAGCAATGACAACTATTGGAGTGGTTGATTTTTCCGCAAATCGTTGAGGCCCAAAGATACTAGACCCAATGTTCTTTTAAATGAAATCCAAGATCTTACTAAAGGTTCAAAATTCCTAAAAAAATGGCAAAGGAGGTCAAGTCTCCCCATTCATCCACAACTTTGAAAAAAAATCCCTAGCCAGGATCACAGCCCTAATCAAATCTCTCAAACGTTATTGCATATGCCCAACCAAATATTGTAGCTTCTTATTATTCATTTACGCTACATAAAATTAGGAGACAATAGTAAGCAATACATGTTACATGAATTAGCTAAAATTAATGCAAATGAAAGCTACTGAAAAATCAAATCGAGAGGTTGGATGATAGATTAAACAACAACTTGGGGATGATAGAATTCATTCATTAATACCGTTGCACTTAGGTGGATAAAACGATAGAGAAAAGATAGGTTACAAACTTCAAAGCATAGTATTGAAAATTTGTGTTTATTTAAAGAGATCCAATAATTAACAACACTAATGTTTTCCCAAATAAAAGAGAAACCTTACATGATGGTTTGTATTACTTGGAGTGAAGCACAAGTCACTCAAGCCAAACATAATCATGATGTGAAATTCATTTTGTTTTTTAATTCATGTGAGATTCTATTATATGGAAAGACCAAATTTAGTTGGAGAAGTGTTAAGATAAAATTTGTTTGTATTCACTTAATCCTAACATTACAGTGACTCAAACCAAACATAATCATGATGTGAAATTCATTTTGTTTTTTAATTCATGTGAGATTCTATTATATGGAAAGACCTAGTTGGAGAAGTGTTAAGATAAAATTTGTTTGTATTCACTTAATCCTAACATTACAGTCACTCAAACCAAACATAAGCATGATGTGAAATTCATTTTGTTTTTTAATTCATGTGAGATTCTATTATATGGAAAGATCAAATTTAGTTGGAGAAGTGTTTAGATAAAATTTGTTTGTATTCACTTAATCCTAACATTACACTCTTCCCCATTTTCGAAAAGCGTGTAACATATTCCTCATTACCCCACTTAGTCATCACAATCCAATCAACGAGAGAAAAAATATATTACTTGAAAGTAGACTATGTGTGGTACATGAAGAAAACGATGGATTAATGAAAAACACATTACAATACCTCTATAGATTAATGAAAAACCCCAAGTACTTAAATTAAATAGATAGATTAATGAAAACCCCAAGTATTTAAATTAAATAGATAGATTAATGAAAAACCCCAAGTACTTAAATTAAATAGATAGATTAATGAAAACCCCCAATACTTAAATTAAATGGATAGAATCATTGCCTCCATATTCTAAGAAATATGATGAAGGAAAGAATAGTTGAAATATTTTACAGTGTTACTACATAGTTTTGATTATTCCACATTTTTACCTAAAATTTTATCAAAGAACGTTGTAAAATATTTTTTATAATTCTAAAATCTAATTGAAGGCTATCCATTACTTGTATGGTCTCCTCCTTACTATTGGATTTCATAATATTTTCATTATCCTCTTCAAAAACTACTTTTTCAAAATGGAGAAAAGGGATAGATTATATCTAATGGAGTTCCAAGATCCTTGTAATGGAGTTGAATTATTGGAAGTCTTCACCTATTATTTCTTAAAGAATATATAATTATTTTCTTTTGGATCAACCTTAGATTTTCATATAATGTTTTGTGTTTTCTCTAAATTACTTGGTGGTGAAAATTCTTGTGTTTGCGTCCCCTTAAACAAGCTAATTCACACAACTTTCTAAGTGTCATTTAGCTTCCTCCTAAACCATCGAACAAGTCTGCTCTTTTTCCAAGTGTTCAACTTCTCATTCTCCATAAGGATTTATATCTTCAATTTAGTTTGAAGGAGGTCTAATGATGAAATTGTTAAACTTCAGTTTGGCCCATGATATAGCCTTTTTCTTTATCATGCCCAGAATGTTAGAACATTCTTTCATGGTACCATGATCAAAATTATAGTTGAATGGAATCTAGTTGTCCTTAACTATGCCATGAAATTCTTCATAAGTATCCCAATGTGGAGTCATGTATTTAAATGGGGCCGGTGATTTTTACCCNAGGTGAGGGAGTTTTACCCAAACTAGAATGACCTTTCAAATGTATTTTATATTGAAATAGATGATCCATTGATTGAGATATATTCCACTTAGGAACATGAAATATGAGCCTCTTCTAAATATCTAAGCATGATCTTATTAAAGTTTAAAGAAAAAAATAGATAACCTTTTCCCATAGAAGTGGAGTGGATATGAACCTTGATCAATGGAATTCAATTGTTCTAAACATGGGTTTGAATGAATCTTCGAGAAGGTGACATCCTTGTGAACTGGTTAACTAAGGCTTACTCAAGGAAGAATAGGGATTTCCTGATTGGGTTGCTCAAAGCAATGACAACTATTGGAGTGGTTGATTTTTCCGCAAATCGTTGAGGCCCAAAGATACTAGACCCAATGTTCTTTTAAATGAAATCCAAGATCTTACTAAAGGTTCAAAATTCCTAAAAAAATGGCAAAGGAGGTCAAGTCTCCCCATTCATCCACAACTTTGAAAAAAAATCCCTAGCCAGGATCACAGCCCTAATCAAATCTCTCAAACGTTATTGCATATGCCCAACCAAATATTGTAGCTTCTTATTATTCATTTACGCTACATAAAATTAGGAGACAATAGTAAGCAATACATGTTACATGAATTAGCTAAAATTAATGCAAATGAAAGCTACTGAAAAATCAAATCGAGAGGTTGGATGATAGATTAAACAACAACTTGGGGATGATAGAATTCATTCATTAATACCGTTGCACTTAGGTGGATAAAACGATAGAGAAAAGATAGGTTACAAACTTCAAAGCATAGTATTGAAAATTTGTGTTTATTTAAAGAGATCCAATAATTAACAACACTAATGTTTTCCCAAATAAAAGAGAAACCTTACATGATGGTTTGTATTACTTGGAGTGAAGCACAAGTCACTCAAGCCAAACATAATCATGATGTGAAATTCATTTTGTTTTTTAATTCATGTGAGATTCTATTATATGGAAAGACCAAATTTAGTTGGAGAAGTGTTAAGATAAAATTTGTTTGTATTCACTTAATCCTAACATTACAGTGACTCAAACCAAACATAATCATGATGTGAAATTCATTTTGTTTTTTAATTCATGTGAGATTCTATTATATGGAAAGACCTAGTTGGAGAAGTGTTAAGATAAAATTTGTTTGTATTCACTTAATCCTAACATTACAGTCACTCAAACCAAACATAAGCATGATGTGAAATTCATTTTGTTTTTTAATTCATGTGAGATTCTATTATATGGAAAGATCAAATTTAGTTGGAGAAGTGTTTAGATAAAATTTGTTTGTATTCACTTAATCCTAACATTACACTCTTCCCCATTTTCGAAAAGCGTGTAACATATTCCTCATTACCCCACTTAGTCATCACAATCCAATCAACGAGAGAAAAAATATATTACTTGAAAGTAGACTATGTGTGGTACATGAAGAAAACGATGGATTAATGAAAAACACATTACAATACCTCTATAGATTAATGAAAAAACCCAAGTACTTAAATTAAATAGATAGATTAATGAAAACCCCAAGTATTTAAATTAAATAGACAGATTAATGAAAAACCCCAAGTACTTAAATTAAATGGATAGAATAATGAAAACCCCCAATACTTAAATTAAATGGATAGAATCATTGCCTCCATATTCTAAGAAATATGATGAAGGAAAGAATAGTTGAAATATTTTACAGTGTTACTACATAGTTTTGATTATTCCACATTTTTACCTAAAATTTTATCAAAGAACGTTGAAAAATATTTTTTATAATTCTAAAATCTAATTGAAGGCTATCCATTACTTGTATGGTCTCCTCCTTACTATTGGATTTCGTAATATTTTCATTATCCTCTTCAAAAACTACTTTTTCAAAATGGAGAAAAGGGACAGATTATATCTAATGGAGTTCCAAGATCCTTGTAATAGAGTTGAATTATTGGAAGTCTTCACCTATTATTTCTTAAAGAATATATAATTATTTTATTTTGGATCAACCTTAGATTTTCATATAATGTTTTGTGTTTTCTCTAAATTACTTGGTAGTGAAAATTCTTGTGTTTGACTCCCCTTAAACAAGCTAATTCACACAACTTTCTAAGTGTCATTTAGCTTCCTCCTAAACCATCGAGCAAGTCTGCTCTTTCTCCAAGTGTTCAACTTCTCATTCTCCATAAGGATTTATATCTTCAATTTAGTTTGAAGGAGGTCTAATGATGAAATTGTTAAACTTCAGTTTGGCCCATGATATAGCCTTTTTCTTTATCATGCACAGAATGTTAGAACATTCTTTCATGGTACCATGATCAAAATTATAGTTGAATGGAATCTAGTTGTCCTTAACTATGCCCTGAAATTCTTCATAAGTATCCCAATGTGGAGTCATGTATTTAAATGGGGCCGGTGATTTTTACCCGCGATCTTTAGTTTCTAATAGAATATGAAAATGAAATGAATTGTCCTGCTTGAAAACTGAGGAGTGGTACCTATTGAGTTTTAACAAAAGAGTCTTTAATTAACCAACGATTCATCGTGTTTGAGATCGCCTCATCCCCTTTGTGATTGTTTCTCCAAGTTGGTTCAACACATAGAGGAGTTATKTCCATGATATTATGAAAATCATTGTAATGCTTGGAAAATCTAGTTAATGGATATGATCTAATATTTTTATCATAAGACTCTATAGAAGATAAAGTGTCATTAAGATCTCTCCTTACATTAACTTGGTTAGAGTCTATAGGATTGACAAGAGAGGAAAAGTCCTAGTATTCGTTTTTCCCTACAGTGGGACCATAGATGTTGAGAATGTCAAAGCCCAAATTTTCCTTATGGGAAAAGAGGAAGATCTGAATGGCATAGTTAAATAGAAATTCCTTTTTATTTTTGAGGGTTGGTTTCCAACTAGAGATAAGGCCCCCAAGGTTCCCTTCTTAAATAATACCACAAAAATTCTGAGTGGGAAGTATTTCCTTCGTGACCTTGATGCAAACGAATGATTCAAGCATTGTTTCTTGCATTAATAGTATGCCTAGAAACCATTTTGATATGAATATATTGATCAAGTGCTTCTTAATGGGACTACTCATCCCCTGAATATCGTAGGAGATGATAATCATGGATTACCTTTTTCCTAGGCTTTTGCTACTCTAAGTGCCCCATCTATGGTTAATTTCGACCTACTTTCACCTCTCTTTTCACATGTTGCTTTGCTTTTGACATTTCCATTTTTGGTTCAATTGCACCTTTGATAATAATATTTGCTAAAGATTGCTCCAACCCACCTCTCATTTCAATCTAGATGTCACCCAAAATATCTTTTGAGGAAAACCTTAAAAAGTATATGTTGTATGGCAATATGAAATATCTTATGCCTTGGGGAAAGAAGGGGATATTTGGGAATAAAGATAGTCCATCCAATGTCACAACCCTTTTTCATAATAGAGTTTTTCATGAAAATGCCCAATAACGGCCTTCTCCAAATATTGTATCACTGTCTGAGAGATGACTGTCAAGTTCAAGGGTTGGATCCACTTTGACCCTCGTATTGTCCTTTCTTCTTATGACACAAACAAGATTGTTTCAAAATTTGTTAGAGATAGAATATTTTACCTCTGTAGGAATCTCAAAAGAACCATATAGTATCTATGAGCCCTTTTCCTTTTGCTTAATAGTCATCACTATTCTTACCATTGTTTGTGTTTCTTTAGCATGGGATCTTCCCTCATCCATCCCCGTGATCTTTGTAATGAGTGTGATCTTGGTTAGATTGTCATCACCATGATTGTTCAAATCATTCTCTACTTCACATTGAATAAAATCTCCATTGTTCCTAGTGATATTCTCATATATCACATGCACTAATTTAATTTTCCCCAAATCAATGTCTTTGTAATAAATACATATGTGACTTAGTTATTTGACATTATTTAAAAATTCCCACGAACAAAATTGATAATATGGAGTTATCAATGATTGGAGAATTATAGCCATTTGATTTGATATTTTTCCATTTTGAAATCACTATATGCACCTCAAGATTCAAGATGTAGTTCCTTAAACAAAACCCTAGCTACGGTTTCTCCTCCATTTCCTCCACCCTTCATCCCTCATGACCATCTATTCTCTTTTCCAAAGAAAACCTTGCAAGACCATTCCCTCTTCATCAAAATATCTATATTGAGGGTTGCTTAACTACCAACCACARCATAGGTCATTAACCCCAAGGGACTCAATTGGATTTGAACATGTGATCTATGGACTCTCCATTGGCAACATGCCTTGGGTGGATGGTTCAAACCAATTTAACTAACCCTAGGAGGTGTTGTTGTTGTTGTTGTTGTTGTTGTTGTGTGTGTGTGTGTGTGTGTGTGTGTGTGACTTTTTACATCCTTGAGTATTGGTCTTCAATACATATAAATATGTAAAATACCTTTGGCTACAAAGTTGTAAGAGGTATATCTTTTGTAAAATTTATCAACAACTTCCACTAGGTCTCATTTGGAAAGATCAATTTGACATAAGGACCAATATCAATAATATCTCTATAGTATCACTTAATACATATTTCCCTCCTAAGCAAAGATAATATTTTCATAGGGAATACTATTAGCAAGAACCCTATATTATCATGGAACTGATATTTCTAACTTAACACAACCCATAACAATACCTACAACGTCTTTGTATAATTAGGTTATTCATGCTTATGTAGTAGTAGATTGGACATAAAAAAGAAGAACTATGTTAGGTTTAAATGAAACTCGATGTTTCAATCCCAAAGCTAGGATCATCCTCGGGAGTTTGTTAAGCTTTGGGATCGAAACATTGAGTTTCATTTAAACCTAATTCAACTTCCTTTTTATGTCTAATCTTTGCATAATGACAAAATAAATGAGGTTTCCTTAATATGGAAGACACCAATACCTCTAACACAGTTAATTATGATGGTACTAGTGTTACATATTAAAATGATCTACATTTATAGCTCCAACAACATTACATCATCATGGTATCAATGTCATGACCCTAACATGACCCACTTTAGCACCTCAATCTTCTTTGTACTATCACAAAGCTAGTCTTGCCACCTTAACACAACACACATTTTCACCTCCAATACCTTCACATTATCAAAAGACTAGTGGAAACACTTTAAAAGGACATGCACCTTTACATTTGGACTCATTCATAAAGTTCATGAGCCTTTATCAATGGAATTTAATTTTTCTAAACATGGGTTTGAATGAATCTTCGAGAAGGTGACATCCTTCTGAACTGGTTGACTAAGGCTTACACAAGAAAGAAGAGGGGTTTCCTGATTGGGTTGTGCAAAACAATGACAACTATGGAAGTGGTTGATTTTTTCATAAATCGTTGAGGCCCAAAGGTGCTAGAGCCAATGTTCTTCTCTGTGAAATCCAAGATCTTACAAAAGGTTGAAACTTCCTAAGAGAATGGTGTAGGAAGTCAATTCTCCCCTATTCATCCATAGATTGGAAGAGAAAACCCTAGTCGAGGATCAAAACCCTATATGCTCAACAAAATACTAATCAAAGCTCTCAAACGTTATTGGCATATGCTTAGCAAAATATTGTAACTTCTTACCATTCATTTACCCTACATGGGGAGACATGTCACATGACTTAGCCAAAGTTTATGCAAATGAAAGCTGCTGAAAAATCAAAATGAGAGGTCGGATGATAGATTAAACAACAACGTGGGGATTAATGAATCCATTCATTAACCCTGTTGACATATGAGTGGTCGTGATAGATGGACAACACTTTAAAAGATGTAAGAATCACTATTTGCACTTACGTAGATGCAACGATAGATAATGGGTAGGTTACAAACTTTAAGGCTAAAATTTGTATTTATTTAAAGAGACCCAATAATTAACACCAATAGAAAGTAAGGAGAGGGGATATAAAATTTAATAATATTTGTTTAAGTAGGTGGATAAGATTGAGTGTAAATAATAAATAAAAGAGAAACCTTACATGATAGTTGGCAGTACTTCGAGTGAAGCACAAGTCACTCAAATCAAACATAATCATGATGTGAAATTCATTTTGTTTTTTAATTCATGCCATATCATATGGAAAGACAAATTTAGTTGGAGAAGTGTTAGATAAAATTTGTTTGCATTCCACTTAATCCAAGATTACACTCTTCCCCATTTTGTGTAGATTCTTCTTTCTTTTTCGAAGAGCCTGTAACGTATTCCACGTTGCCCCCACTTAGTCAGAATCCAATTGGTATACTTGTGGCTTCAATCAATGAGAGAAAAATTATATTACTTAAAAAAAAAAAAAAACTGTGCACAGTACATGGGAATCAATATAGTTTTCCCAAACACATTACAATATCTCCATAGATTAATGAAAAACCCAAAACTCCAAGTACTTAAATTGCTCTTTAAATAAATGGATAGAATATGATGAAGGAAGGTAGAGTTGAAATATTTAACATTGTTAACAGATAATCTTGATTATTCCACATTTCTATGTAAATCATATTGAAGAATGTTGAAAAAATCTCTTCAATAATTTTATAGTTCATATATTTGTCTCCATGGATTTATATAATTGAAGGTCATCCATCACTTGTGTGATCTTCTTCTTATTAATGATGTGCTTCACAAGATGTTCATTATCCTCTTCAAAAATTATTTTGTTAAATTGGTGAAAAGGGTTAGAATATCTATGATGGTTTTAGTGTTGGGATCCTTGTAATGGAGTTGAATTATTGGACATTTCACTTATTATTATACCTTCCGAAGGTATAGGTATATAGCAATCGATAGTACTTTGACCACTGATTATTTTGCGTTGACTCAACAAAATTTTAGCTTTTTTCAAAGGTTTTACATAGTAAAGTGATTTTTTTATATTTTTTTAAATCATTTTTTCACATATCTGATTGGTTGTTGAAACCAACCTCTTATTGTCAGTTGAGGAAAAAGATTTGAAGTTTTTCAAAGGTTTAACATTATTATACCTTTGCAGTTTTTCAAAGGTTTAAGATTTGAAGTTTTTCAAAGGTTTTGCAATGTTAAAGTTTTGAGTCATTTTGATTATTTGAGTGCACAATTTCCAAGGTTGTATTACACACTTTAACCTAAAGAATTTTAACCTCATGTTTGCATCAGATCCAGGAGGGTGGCGACGTCAATAATTGCTTGGAAGTTCACTGCAGTCTATGCACACATCCACACTGCAGTCTATGATCTGCTCACCACACATCATCACTGCCAGTTGCTTGATCATCTTTCCCCCACCGCTACTATTCAATTTCTGGCCCTGACACCTGTGTGGCTTGGCTAACAAGCAACTCCATTGTTATGCTGGCTTCATTCTTGTTTTCCTCATTCTAAATCAACAGTTTCAGATGCTTGTCGATGATATTCACTATTTCCATTGCCCTACAGGCTCTGCCCTCTTGATTCCGCAAAGTATGTATGTTTTTGGATGTGATATCCCCCTGCATTTTGAATTATCAATGCCACTAGGAACCTAGATTCGATTCATCCCTACGGCCTACAACTGTTCGTCTTTCACACTTTTAAATAAGGTATTGAACTCAACTGAAATTCTCACATCTATTTAGTTTATACAATGCATAATCTTTGGATGGTCGATTTTCATGGTCATAACTTGTCTAAACACACAAGATATTTCACTACTGACATATACCTTTCATAAAGTCCACACCACTCTATGCATGATTATTCTAATAACTTTGTGAATACTTATGTTTGGGATGCTCTAAATTTGTATAATGAACTATTTTAGCATAATGTGATAGAGGTGCTTTTAAAATTGATGTCTTAAAGAAAATACTTTAAATGATGGTAAAATTTGCTCCCTGTTCCTTTACGTTGGATCATTGTTTCATGATTATAGGACTGCTCTAGTACACCATAGTTATTGTGCTTTAAAAATATGGTCATGCCCTTTTTTAAACTATTGTGCATTTTGAGAGAGAGATCATTCACTTCTTGATGTGATCTCAACATTGTCTATGCAAACTTTTGAGAATTTGGAACATCAGTTATGTTATTCATTGTGGAATTAAGATTGTTTCTTGTTAGATGTTAAATACAGGTCTTTACCACTCAGAAATCAAGTTTTCAAAAGCCAAATTCATCATATGTTTTTTTTTTGTCATGCTTAAATCTCCTTACAATTGTTTTTTTCCATGCTTAAATCCCCTCCGTTCTATTTCTGATAGCGTAATGCAAATTGTTGGAAAGTAATATGGATACTCGGAATGTATGCCTGCAGGCCTGTAATCAACCATGATTTTTTCTACTTGGGTTGAAAATTAACATCTCCAACATGTGCATCTATATGGAGTAACATTCTCCCAGCTACGACCTTCGTGGTGGCTTTCCTTTTTAATCAAACCGCATTGTTCCCTCCAAATCATATATTTTGTGGAGATTGCTTCTTTAGATGATAGTGTTACTTTTATATTACAAATACAAGAAAAGGAACGAGCATGCGAGGAGGAAAGGAAAGGCGCACCCCGTGAGGCGACCTACGAAAACTCGGTGAAGTCATTGAGGGGCTGTTTTTTTTTTCTTTCAATAAATTTCAATTCACGTTGCCATGGAAACCCTAATATTCAATTAGGAAATAAGTAATGACGAAATATTTCAAAATTAAGTTGAATTAAACTTCGACCCCTAAACCCTAATTTCAAAGTGAGGATGCCATAATGCCATTTAATTATAATGCCACGTTTACTGAACTAAACCCAATTGATAGGTTCAAAGGTAGAATCTATGTTTCTGCACGTTCCAATTCTAAAAAGGGATATATAACATATTTTACAAGATGGATAGAGACAACAAAAAAAAATCATAAACGCATACAATGAAGAATATCAATACAACATCTGGCAATTATTTCATCTATATCAAAGTAAAGTTGAGATTATAGAATTCAATGAATATTCACAATTCCATCCTAGAAATTTACTCAGTACAAGGAAAGAAATGGCCACATCTCATGAGGTGACAGATGGATTAATCAATTGTCCTCACTAAGCCAATCCATGGGCAAGACTTAATTCCAAGAGTCATCCATGGATGTGCTGACTTAAATCAAAATTTATAAGCCATTTCTGGATAACAAATGGTAGACATGGTATTCAAACTTATGTATTTTCCTTAAAGTAAAATCGAGTATAAGTAAC
>JZKD02S2272920.1:15176-35376 GCA_000966675.3 Picea glauca
ACCCTCAAAACCCCCAAGTGCATGGGCTAACTAGCAAGAAGCCAGATATCAAAATGATAACCAACATGAATGAGAGAATAGAGGCCCTTGTCTCTCTTTTATCCTTCCTACTCACTCTGTCCCTCCAAAGTGACTTTTACTTTATTAATTATTAATTAATTAATTAAATCACTTTAATTAATTAATTAACCATTTTAACTCTGAAAAGTACCTTGTCTCTCCTTGTGGCTTCCCTGGCCACTGAAAGTCACTTCTCATCATCCTATCCTTAGTGGTGTTCCTGTCGATTCCAATGAGCTATTACACTAAGAGGTTCCTCCAAGTATTATGCCCAATATGACCTCCTTAGTGAATTTAATTAACCTATAGCCCAAAATAACTCAAAATCATGGAATTCGTCGGAATGCAACGGAACCAAAGCCAAGTTGTGTGGAATGGATCATAATGATGAAATAAGATGAGAAATGCAAGACGGACCCCAAAATACCCCTCAATAGCCCCTGTACTCGCTATAACCTCCATCTCGCAGCCCTGGTCATCATAACACTCTATAATATAATGATGTCCCAAAGTGGGGACATTACACTCCTCCCTACTAGAATATTGCTTGTCCTCAAGCAATAATTGAATCAATCCATATATAATACTGGGGTCCCATGTCCACCTGTGGGACACACAATAAGCTCCATTCAAAGATGAACTATGATACACTCCACCCCATGGGTCCCATACCAGGACGTGAACTGCAATACCCTGTGAAGAATAATCCTGAAATATATCAACACCATGAATCTCCTGCACATGACACATGGCCTCATCCTGGAATGATTCCATACACCAAGTCCATACCAAGACCAACACAGTCTCCACCAATTGCACATGTTGCTTCCATAGTGATGTACTACAAGACCTACATGAATCACCTCAAGTGACATGCTCTCCTCAACAATGAAGCTCAATGGAAAGTCAAAATAACTTTCCCTTGTAAGGATCCACTCGCCTCCATCAGTAAATGAAATGATCAATCCNATTCCAATGAGCTATTACACTAAGAGGTTCCTCCAAGTATTATGCCCAATATGACCTCCTTAGTGAATTTAATTAACCTATAGCCCAAAATAACTCAAAATCATGGAATTCGTCGAAATGCAACAGAACCAAAGCCAAGTTGTGTGGAATGGATCATAATGATGAAATAATATGAGCAATGCAAGATGGACCTCAAAATACCCCTCAATAGCCCCTGTACTCGCTATAACCTCCATCTGGCAGACCTGGTCATCATAACACTCTATAATATAATGATGTCCCAAAGTGGGGACATTACACTCCTCCCTACTAGAATATTGCTTGTCCTCGAGCAATAACTGAATCAATCCAGATATAATACTGGGGTCCCATGTCCACATGTGGGACACACAGTAAGCTCCATTCAAAGATGAACTATGATACACTCCACCCCCTGCGTCCCATACCAGGACGTGAACTGCAATACCCTGTGAAGCATAATCCTGAAATATATCAACACCATGAATCTCCTGCACATGACACATGGCCTCATCCCGGAATGAGTCCATACCAAGACCAACATGGTCTCCACCAATTGCACATGTTGTTGCCATAGTGATGTACTACAAGACCTCCATGAATCACCTCAAGTGACATGCTCTCCTCAACAATGAAGCTCAATGGAAAGTCAAAATAACTTTCCCTTGTAA
Source organism: Picea glauca (assembly GCA_000966675.3). Lineage (NCBI taxonomy): Eukaryota > Viridiplantae > Streptophyta > Pinopsida > Pinales > Pinaceae > Picea > Picea glauca. The sequence continues at coordinate 16,895 of JZKD02S2272920.1, forward strand.
GGATCCACTCGCCTCCATCAGTAAATGAAATGATCAATCCTGCAATTCTCGGGTCCCATGCTAGTCTCTACCAAAGATCACCACGTTGGTGTTGCACTACCCTGATCATGATTGTTTGCTCCCTGTATACATATTGGATCCCCCACTCCTGGATCCTCAAGCTGGAATACCTGTGGAAACTGGACCTGATGTCCAAAAGCAGTAACTGTAAAAGAATCTTTGTGGAAGGAGTATCTACCCAATCATCTCCATGCTCGATCATGATGATCAAAAGGGAGAAATTGTCTCTCTCCATGGGACAATCCCCTACAAGCCCACTCAAAACCAACCCATAGTGAAGTGTGTGGTTCTTTGGTGCAACCTGGGTCATCATAAGGTGAAACAACCTACCAACAAAATGGACTCCNATTCCATACACCAAGTCCATACCAAGACCAACACAGTCTCCACCAATTGCACATGTTGCTTCCATAGTGATGTACTACAAGACCTCCATGAATCACCTCAAGTGACATGCTCTCCTCAACAATGAAGCTCAATGGAAAGTCAAAATAACTTTCCCTTGTAAGGATCCACCCGCCTCCATCAGTAAATGAAATGATCAATCCTGCAATTCCCGGGTCCCATGCTAGTCTCTACCAACGATCACCACCCTGGCGTTGCACCACCCTGAACATGCATGTCTGCCCCCTCTATACATACTGGATTCCCCCACTGCTGGATCCTCAAGCTGGAATACCTATGGAAACTGGACCTGATGTCCAAAAGCAGTAACTATAAAAGAATCTTTGTGGAAGGAGTATCTACCCAACCATCTCCATGCTCGATCATGAGGATCAAAAGGGAGAAATTGTCTCTCTCCATGGGACAATCCCCTACAAGCCCACTCAAAACCAACCCATAGTGAAGTGTGTGGTTCTCTGGTGCAACCTGGGTCATCATAAGGTGAAACAAACTACCAACAAAATGGACTCTCGAGTCCCATGGCAAACTTAGAAGTTTATGACTTCCAATCCCCACTAACTGCTCATGTGTCATACTGATAACTGTCGGAAGCCCTCTGTGCACATCCCTATGAGAATCTATATTTTTGTCGCCCTCTGAGATGTAAGCTATCCCATGGCCTAAGATGCTCACCATCACGCACAAGGTCTCAATTGTCTGCCTATGATGATATACCCCTATCTTGTTGTATGTCATAAAATCACTCATGTCAGGTGACCTCGACCTAACAACTCTCCATGTCCAGTGCCACTGTCTATCTCCCCTCATGTTGTTGTCAATTATGAAGGTGTCAGAAAAGGCTAACAGAAACATCTGTAGCTGACTGCAGGACTGGAAGGTATCATATTCTTTGGTCAATCCCAAGGATTCAACCAAAAGCTCATCCACCGGTACCCATGGAAAATACTCACATGTAATCATCATTGAATCCCAATCATCATCACCCATATGGATGTTGCTACTGTGAAGGTGATCTCCTAGTAATATGTGTTGTTGCAAAGGAGAGACATCTTCGTGCTCTATTAAGTGTGTATCCTCCCTACAAGCCAATACACCCCTCTGAATCCCATTGTACATCTTTGCATGTCTCTGTGATCTATCACTCACCACTTTATGCTCCTGCATACTCATGTAATATCCTGTATACTCCTACAACATCATGGATCCCGGGTGTACTACTCGATCAACCTCTACATGAAGGTCAACTGCTCCCGGAACACAAATGGAAGTGTCCTCAAAACTACCCCTCACACTAGAGTCCCCATGCGTATGTGAGTTCTCAACTGTCTCAAAGATCCTCATGGAGGGTAGCTTCTGCGCCTTTGGATTATAACTCTCCATACTCATCAGTGATACTGGGTACTCCTGATGCTCCTCCATCATCTGGTGCTCCTCTGCTAAACCACCAACATCCTCTAGCAATGTGACTGAAGGATATATCTGACTCTCTACTAAGATAGATGTAGTGTATCCCTGTCTGATCTCCTCAAGGAGTTCCTCTTATCGGGCCTCTAATTCTTGAAGGGATACCTATGTGTCTTTCAAGAATCCTTGTGTGCTCTCCAACTCATGAGTGAGTCTATCCACCTCCAATTCTTACTCCCTCAGAGCCCTGTGATATATCTCACCAACCCCCAAAAGATAGTCTTTGTCCATCAACAATTGTTGGTAGTCAACCCTCATCATAGACACTCTCTCCCTGAGAGTATGAAAGTCATCTATGGAAACTCCCCCATATGAACTACCATGTGCCATCGATGCCCTCCAGCAACAATCGGCCACCATTGCATGTGTGTCATCAATGCGCCTAGTGGATGTCGTGATCATGTCCTCACTAACTCTCAATTGTCCTGCCAAGTAGCGTGACTCCTGATCACAGTCAGGCTGAGGTGCTCCCTCATGCCCCTCACTACTAGTGTCAACCCTGGAATTCCCAAAAACACTCTCTGCAAAAGATAAAGCATTCAACTGTCTCCTGTCCACTATGCTACTGGGTCCTCTTGTATGCAACTGCACATCATCACCAACTGCTAGCTCCCTCTGAATCACATTGTATCCTATATGTGAAGTTGTATCCTCTTGTGCACTCACCCTGCTACTATCATCTGTGCCTAGATCCCATACAGATGTGTCCAGATACGCGCTATGGGCATCCTGACCAATAAGGGGCCCATCCACATCATTGTCGACTCGTCCTAGAAGTAAGTGTCCCATCAAATTTTTAGTCTCCCTAACCTGATCAAACAATGAAGTCTCCAAAATATGTGACTCGCTCTCCTCATATTGATACGTATGTGTAACGTCAATTGTCTACACATCATGTCTCTCCTCCTGGGTCTGTGGATCCATATGTCCTTGGTGTGCATCCCCCACACACCACTCCTCCATCATATCTAAAATGCCACTGATATGCTCATGTGTCGTGGCTATCATGGGTGTCTTAAAAGATGACAATTGTGTCACGGTCATCATAGGAAGCTCATCGGGTCTAGGTGCTAACATGTGTGAATCCCCACTTGTGTCACCACTCTGTTGAGGTGTAATGTCATCAACAATATGTGATATGATTTTTGAAACACAGGTGCTATCATCCTATTCATCCCATTGTTCCTCCAATGTGCAAGGATCAATATCCTCTCCAAGTGTGCAAGAGCCACTAGCCCCCACAAGTGTGCAAGAGTCACTAGTGTCATCTCATTGCTCCAAATATGAATCTATTGTTGGATCCCCATGCATATCCTCATCCTCATTGTCATGGTGCACCTTAATAATGTGTCTCTTACCTTTACCCCTACATCTATGATCTGGTTCCCAAGGCACTTTGCAATTGTAGCAACGTTGCCTGCTCCTAATGGGTGTAGGGTTAATCTGTGCTTCCCTCCATCTAGTTGTTGTTGCTTTGTTTTCCTCTGCTATGTTGACCCAATGTGTAACCTCATCTTTGCTCCACCTAGGATTTTTTATAGATACAAACAGTAGGAATGTTAATTGAGCCCTAGTTCTCTCGCTGAGGGCGTAGTATTCCCTTTCATAGAATACAATCTCTCTAGCAAAGTCCAACATATCCATTTCTATTGTATTTATGCATGCGATAATCCCCACTGGCTAGGAGGATCAACGCTCTGATGCGACTGTAATGTTCCTAAGCCAAGGTGCCAAGAACATTGCATTTTTCTTCTGTTTTTAATTGTTTTCTGGTTGTGGCATTTCGTCAAGCACTTTGTTAATTTCATCTTTTAGATTACACTAGGGTTTATACTTATGGTTGTTATGTATGTTTGTAGAAATAATCAAATAGATGTAGCAATGGAACATACCTCAACAATATGCAAGATCAACAACACATGGAATAACCAAAAATACCTCAGATCTTATATTATTCATAATAGAAGAAGACCTTGATACAATGGATCTGCAGATCTGGTACAATATAGCTAAGAGCTAATAGCAAAATGAAGATGATCCCTAAGAAAGATCAAGAAGAGAAGCTACAAACCTCCAAAGGCCACATGATTGCAATGGATGAATAACAAGCTAAGATCCCTGCTCTCTTAAGTGCTAAACACAAAACTGGATAAGTTGCACCCTGTTGGAGAGCGGAGTACACCCAACAATTCGCCCTAGCTACTAGAAGCCTCCAAACACTCTGAAAATGGTTGGAATTGTAGATCGAGCCAATTCTAAACCACTAGTGAAGTCTCGGGCCAAATGGTGAAGAGATGACCCTCCAAATACACAATCCTCTATTTGACTTTCGCCCTCTTGGATGACTGAAACCCCAATAATTCAGCCTCCAAGGAATAAGTTGCCAAACCCCCTAAGAAGGGTGCCAAAATGTAGATCGGTCCACTGGAAACCCTCTGGTGAAGTCTCGGGCTAAATGAGGAAGATCTGATCAACCAAATGACTAGATCCTCAATCTGTGGTGTGCCCTCCTCTCCTTGAACCTGTGCTGAGCTCCAATAAATAATATGACAAAGAAACCTCATCTGGAAAGGGCTAGGAAAGGTTCCCTAGGCCCTACAAAGAATACCCAGAAGTCCTTTTCCTCAAAATCCTTCTCCTCTGCCTAGATCAAGCTAATCTCCTCAAGGTGGTGCGCACTCCTGCTAGAAATCCCCTAAAGCTGCGCCCAAGCTCTCTTTGAACCTGTAACTGATGTAGAAACCCTTCTGAGCTGAGTAGATTTGATGTAGAATGGTGAGGGAGGAATCTTTCACCTCTGTTACCAAGATTGGATCAAGTTGGGTGGGATCTTTCACCACCGAGTTGATCACTGGGGTTTGTTAAGTCAAAACCCTCAAAACCCCCAAGTGCATGGAATCACTAGCAAGAAGCAAGATATCAAAATGATAAACAACATGTAAGAAAGAATAGAGGCCCTTATCTCTCTTTTATCCTTCCTTCTCACCTTGTCCCTCCAAAGTGACTTTTACTTTATTAATTATTAATTAATTAATTAAATTAGCTTAATTAATTAATTAACCATTTTACCTCTGAAAAGTACCATATCTCTCCTTGTGGCTTCCCTGGCCACTGAAAGTCACTTCTAATCATCCTATCCCGTAGTGTTGTTCCTCCCGATTCCAATGACCTATTACACTAAGAGGTTCCTCCAAGTATTATGCCCAATATGACCTCCTTAGTGAATTTAATCAACCTATAGTCCATAATAAGTCAAAATCATGGAAATCATCGGAATGCAATGGAACCAAAGCCAAGCTGTGAGGAATGGATCATAATGATGAAATAATATGAGTGATGCAAGTCGGACCCCAAAATACCCCTCAATAGCCCCTGTACTCGCTATAACCTCCATCTGGCAACCCTGGTCATTATAACACTCTGTAATATAATGATGTCCCAAAGTGGGGACATTACAATACCCCCTTGAAAATAAGTCAAGTCTGGTTGGAGGATGAAAATTTCAAGAAGTTGGTGTATGCTAATTGGGTCAAGCTTTCTCCCTGTAAACTTGTTCCTATGATGGTGCAATTCGAATCAAACCTGGAAAAAAAAAACTAAGGAAGTTATTAAGCAATGGCTCTCAGTTTGGCAAGTCGGGCAATATAGGGAGATAACGAAAATTGAAGCTAGTCTTTCAAGTATTTGTAGAAACATTGATGAAGGACTTCTTAGTGAGACTCAGTTGGTGGAAAGAAAATTTGTGTGGCTAAAGAAGGAAGAGTTGGAATGGAGGAAAAAAAGCATATCCTTGTGGCTTCAGGTTGGGGATAATAATACGAAATTATTCCACGTATATGCAAACCATCAGAGGAACTTAAATTTGATATGGGAAATGAAGAATTAAGAAGGCTCCATGGTCAGTTCTTTTTCATGAGAAAGTTGAAGCAGGTGCAAGGTTATTTGAAAATATTTTTCCATCTTCTGTCATATGTATGATTCAAGAAACTCTTGAAGTTGTGACTAAGTTACCTTCAATATTTACGGAAGAAATGAACAAGGCCCGAAGCAAGGAAGTGACAGAACCTTAAGTATGCTCAACCCTTAACTCAATGCAACATGGTAAAATCTTAGGGCTAGACGACTTCGTGGTTGAGTTCTTTAAATATTTTTATGAGTTCCTAAAGGAAGACTTGTTGGTTGTGGTAAAGGAGTCCCAAAGGATAGGTAGAATCCATGGATCCCTAAACTCCACTTTCTTGTGCCTTATCCCCGAAAAACAAAATGCAGATTCATTTGGAGACTTCAGACCAATCTTCTGCTGCAACGTGGTGTACAAACTGATTACCAAAATTGTTGCAAGGAGGTTAAGACCCCTATTGAGAAAATTCAAAGGGGAAGAACGATTTAGTTTCTTGTAAAAYAGATAGATTCACAATGTCGTGGCTATGGYGCAMGAAGTCCTCCACAATGTCAAGAAGAAGAACCTAAAGTTTGTTATTTTGAACTTGKACTTGTCTAAAGCTTATGATTGGGTAAGTTGGAATTTCTTAGGTCTGGCTCTTCTTCAGATTGGTATTAATGTGAACACRGTAAATTGGATTATGGGGTGCATTCAAAGTGCTTCCTTCACAGTGATAATGGTGCTCCCTCTTGATTTTTTAAAGCCTCRATGGGCCTCTGACAGGGATTCCCTATGTCCCCTTTTCTTTTCCTTTTTATAGCAGAAGGRTTGAGCAGGTTAATCAGGGAAGCCCATTCCCTTGACCATCYGAGGGGAGTAAAGGTGTAATCAKAGATGATCTCACATTTTCTCTTTGTTGACGATGTTTTCTACAGTGTGTATGGTTCAATTAGAGATGTCTCGGTCCTGAAAATAATCTTAGACCTTTGCAGTAGAGYTATAGGTATGTTAATTAATYTGGAGAAATMTTTTATTTTKCTCAACAATTGTTCAGAAGCAAAAGAAACCTCCATTATACCCTTAATCTTGGCCCAAAAGAAGAATCTAGCATATGGCTTCAAATATCTTGGCTTTCATCTTAAGTCGGTTAGTTATAGAAAGGAGGATTGGGGTTGGTTTATTYGTAAAGTCAAAGCAATAATTTCTTCTTGGATGAATAGGTTATTAACTAGAAGCAGAARACTTYTCCTGATCAAGTCAGTACTAGAAAGCATTYCAGTATATTGGAATTCAATAGMAGCCATCCCCAAAGGCATTCTGGATAAGATTCAAAGGTTATGTTTTAAGTATTTGTGGGTTGGTCAAARCACCCTTGGTGGTGTTCACCTTGCTAGTTGGTCTACTATTACTTCTCCGAAGGATTTTGGGGGGTGGGGTCTGAAGGATTTATKMTTTTTTGCTCGATCCTTRGCTGATAAGAATTTATGGTGTCTAACCCAAGGTAATTCTCTTTCGGTCAAAGTGATGTGATTGAAGTATATGGCAAGCCTTTCCATCAASGAGTGYGTTYGTGCTCTCATTAAATCTTCAAAAGGATCCATAGTCTAGAWATCCCTGGTTGAAGCCTTCTGCTTKGTAGSAACTTGGATGGTTTGGAGAATCAYGAATGGTTKTCWTATCYGAATAAGAKATGACCCATGGCTAGGGGTYGGTAATMTTTAYAGGCTCTCGGATCCTTTGGTTSAACACTTACGTSGAGCTAATATTCTCTCCTTATCTGAKGCATGTACTAGGGTTMCTTRGTTGARGGGTAGAYCGRGTTGGAAAGACTTGRCCTTCTTGGGGCTCCCTGATAATCTAGCAGAACAGTGGGACTATTTCATTTCTATGTTGTGTGAAAAAACACATTGTTATTGACAATGTAGTTGAGGATAGTCCATGTTGGTCTATGAACCCAAGGGATGRGTMTTTTACCACCAAGCTTGGCTACAAAGCCTAGTTCGAAGACAKACGGGCGACAACACCCTCRTGGTGGTGGAAACCCTTATGGAAAACCAAAGCCCCCCTTAGATGCAAGCTCACTCTCTGGTTAACCTTAAAGAACAAGCTCTTAAGGTGGGATAATGGCCTCAAGYAGGGGTGGATCGGCCCTAATCGTTGTGTGCTTTGCAAATCTAAAGAGGAATTTGTGACTTACATATTTGTTTCATTCCTTTATGCAGRAAAWGTTTCAGAKATTGTAAAAGACAAGCTTGGTGCCAAATCGGATTGGWACAGTRGAAATATTGAGGATTACCTAAGAAACTGGTTTATGGATAGATTTGTCTCCATTTAGGYGGGCCTGCCCAATTTMATGTTATCTAATTTATGGTGGGCTCACAACTCAACCATCTTTAAAGAAAAATTAGTGCCCTCGAAGGTTACAACAACTATCACTTTAAGTYAAGTAGCAGAATTCAAAGTTATCCCAAAAGAACAAAGACAACAGTGTCCAGTATTCCCCTCTCTGTATTTCAGTATTCCTTGGGGCTATTTCAACGGGGCCTCTMAASGCMACCCACTYGAATGTGGAGTAGGTGTGGTTTTATTTATCAACCAAAAGMATTATATTTACATAAGACATGCATTGGGTGGAGGGACAAATAAYCGAGCAGAGTTAATAAYATTATGGACCTGTTATCCCCATTTTRTGRGATAACTAAGGAGATGATGTMTCGAGGCCCTAAGGTTGCAGATATGGAGTGTTGASAGATCACATGACTAGCAATATCCACTTGCACATATGGAAGCCCGCTCTATCASCACAGTTTGGATCCGTCRTCAACGCGTTCACCACACCAACTACCTTYTGGAAAGCACATGGGTCTCACTCGATGCAATACAAGTCAGGTATTGTGGCAGGTAATCACCCTAATATTTGAGGCATAYATGCATGTTGTATTGAATTTTCATTTGATTATAGAATGTMTGCTTGGACATTATGCTTTTGACCCTTTTTCACCTTGGTGGGTGTCATTGATTTCCTAGCRACTTTTGGGGAAKGGGTGCAACTRGGGGTCCCTTGAGGGGTCATTGTAYCRTTCCTGACCTACTTATCACTTTCTACTCATTGCACTTCCATCACATTGCCCTCTTCTAGGCCCTTTGACTTTAGTGACCCAAGAAGGGCATGTACCTCATTTCATGGGAAGACGGGGTTGAAGGCCCAAGGGGATGGTTACTGGCAAAAGATAGGAGCCTGAAATATAAACCTTTTGTATGCTTGCCTAGAAAGGTCTCGAGAACGATGAATTGTTTCTCTTAAAAGAATTTAAGACCTGCACAATATCAACAAATAATAAATATCATGGTTGAATACAATACTAACACAAGTGTGTTACAACGCTTTACATGGTTACCCCTGTGACACTTTATGGACCTCTTTGTTCAAGTGACATTGTGTCACTACCCCCCAATCTAATCAATTCAATGTTGGGAGTGCACACGTGTTTGGATCAATGATTAATTAATAAATGGCAATAAATGGGCTTGGAAAAAGGTTGCATTAAGGAAGAAGGTGCAACACACCTCCTATAAAGGCACCCATAAATGAGATAATACCCTTGTCTGTCATGAAACTCATTGACCTATGAAGTCTGCCCCGCTATCCACCTCATCATCCACTACATGACCTTGAAGGGCCATCCTTGGGAACATCCGCTACTTGAGAGTTTTGGTCTACCCAATAGGACTTTTATGACACCCCTCCCATACCTAAACTTGGTCAATTGTATAGGGTCTTGGAGCATTTTTTTAATTTGATGAGGTAGTTTTGATGCACAAGTTTAGGTTCCTTGTTTATTAGATGTGGTTTTCACTTGCCATGATATTTTGACTTGAGATCCTTTGATGGCATGCCTATTTGTTTTGCAAGACTTTGTTTGGTGGACAAATTTGGAGGAACAAGCCTAGCTTGGGCTTCCATGGGGCTTCAAGCCCACATGTTGAATGCGAAGGGCCCACATGTCGGATCATGATGAATTTCCTTTGGATACCTAGAAGACACTTTGGAAGACATAACCTAGCCCTCACATGCCAAATGACTTGCCTAGGAGGGGCAAAACGTCACTTCTTGAGGCTTGACGTCACCCAGGGCTAGGGTTTAGTGGTGATGGAGGTATTGCTCATTGACCCATGGCACGTTTTGAAGGAATAAGGCTTTGAACCTTGAATAAAAAACTTGGATGAATGACAAGTGGCCTTTGGAGGCCTAGCCATGCTTCCCCAACTCCAATGACTAGCTCCAAGTGCCAAAACGTCTCCCTAAACGGGTGACGTCATATTATTTTAGGATTTATAATGTGTAAAAAGTGTAAATTAATTATTATTATTTAGTTTGAGGGGTAAGATAAGGGTTTTTGACCCCTTATCTTATGTTTTACCCTAATTAAGTGGACAAACTATGTTTTAGACATTTTGTATAAATAGAAATCATGTGAATCTCATTTGATAACATAACTCTCCTTTGTGAGAGAGACTCCTTGGCTGAAATTTGCGCCTTAGTTGGGAAATTTTGCATATCTCTCTTGTCACTTGCTCTTGTAATGGTTTATCTTTGCCTATTGGATGGATGATGATGCGTTGTCTCTTGTGGAGGCTTATTTCTTGCTTTATGGTGGATTTTCTTGGTCAAAAAGAGGTTTATCTTGTTAATGCTTGGACTAGGTAAGGAATCTCTCTTGTTATTGCTTCTTTTCTTCGTTGCAAGGTTAATTTGCTTAGATTTTGGGAGTATAAGGGCATATAACCCCACTAAGACCATCATTTTGTCTTGAAATAACTTATTGCATAAAGGAATACTAGGAGGAGTAAAAAGGTTTACACCCTCCTAGGGTTTTTCCTAGCTAGTTTAGCTTGCCTTGGGGAGTAAAAGGGCTTACGCCCCCAAGGAAATAGCTAAACTAGCTCTTTAAATTTTATGACTCCTTAACCCAATAGCTAAAGGCACTAATCTCCTTGCATTGGAAAAACAAAATAATTGCATTGGGATACGTGAAATCGCGAGATATTGAAATTGTCTAAGTTGGAATCTATTCTATGTGTTTAAAGCTCACTAAGGCCTTTAAGGCATTTTGTTTTGTCAAGGAATTCTTGTTGCTGTAATAAAACAAAGCTACAACTACTAGGGTTGCAACAAACTCTAAACAAATCTCAAAATAACTCACAGTTGAACCATAAAAAATTGCTAATAATTTACCCCTATAATCTACTAGTCTCAGTGAATCTTTTGGGTGGATTACTTGTGCTTTTTGGTGGCAGATTTTTCTGTTGTAACATCTTTCTTGCTACAGCCATAAGGCTGCAAATATATCTATGCAATACTTGTCTATAACAACCTCATTGATGCTAAAGTCTTATGCTTTTACACTTGAGTTGTACTAGTGTTTTGCTAACTTTTCTCTTGCATCATTTGATAGACCTTTAGCATATTTTTAGCAGATCTAACAATATTTATTTTGCTGATATATATCTTTGTTTACTACTGCAATTAGGGACAACAAACTTAACTTGCTTTTCCACCTAATATATTACATGTTATTTGGCCTTTCTTGTGTCTCGAGATGGTACAATCACCCTTTGCAGGTACTCATACTTCTTGGCAACCATTGGCCACCACCAAGACATGTCATCAAAGCCATCTTCCAATACGAATATGACCTATTGGGGCATCCATCTCATCATCTCATGTTCTGTCTCATTTCCCCCTATGGTCATCAAGATTCCCCCCTTGAGGTGATCATTTCACCTCTAAAGCGACGAGAATACATATCTAAGGTGACAGTGGGTAAGTGTTCTCTTAGTTGTCGCTATTTTGTGGTTTGGGTCGGGCTTTTCCCAACCTACAACTTGTGCAATAATAGGACCCTTCTTGAAACCACTAAAAAGAAGGACTTTCACAAGCTACAAGTGATGGGGGACTCCAAACTGGTGATTGATTGGGCTCAAGGAAAAGTCAACATCCAAAATACCAAATTAGCTTCAGTAATGAGAGAAATCAATGTTGCTTTCTAGTCCTTGAACTACAAAATGGTGCTTTCAATTTCTACGAGTTGTTTTATGGACTAGAAACCAAAGCGATGGAATCTTGTTTCTAAGTTTCATGATTAGCCAAAAAATAAATTGTATGCACTGATTTGAAGAGACGAAATTATCAGTAAAGTATATTTATGAACAATGGTTTATATGTATAAAAGCAACTATGGAGGATTTTGTCAGAACGTATTTGGTTTTTGAAGGAGCATGTACATGCCTTTTGATCGGTTGTAACATGTATATTCTCGTGAATATAAAGGCTTTTTCTCCTCAGACAAAATTAATCATTATCATTAGCACCAATATTATAACATGCATTAGAAAAAGCAATCAAATGCTCATTAACTGAAATAGTTTCATTACTTGAAAACTTGGGCAAATGATCTTTGAATTTTGGAAAGGGAGTAGTTGCTAGATTTAAGTTAAAGGGTGAAGACATGTGCCAAGGAGTGGTATTAACATCTTCTTCTAATTGAAACAACCCATATTGACAAATGACTTTTGTTGGATTGGTTGTAGATTGTACATGCTCCCAATCAACTGAGAGGTAGAGGCTTGACTTGAGCATGAAGTAGAAATCACGTTTTATTTTCTTGGTGAAAAATATTGAGACAAACTTGTAATGTTTGTCTCAAAATAAAACTAAAAAACTTGTTGAAGCTTCCTATGAAGATTTTCTAAGATTCTTTTCTGCCTCCCAATTTAAGCCAAATGATCAAATTCGAAAGATTTACCTCTAGTTCTCTTTGAAGATCGAAAATGAGTGGACATAAGACAACTCTAGGATGAGTGGGATGATTACAAACCTGCCTCTTGAGAATATCTCTTTGCTCTTGAATTTCAATATCCCGAGATATAACATTCCAAGAACGTTCGAGTTGTTCACCGGAGGTAGTATTCTCCAAAATATAATCAAAGAAACAAGAAGAAAAGTCGGTTTGGTCAGGAAATTGGATACTAATATCAAGTTGTCGAGTTGTACGCAAGGTCATAAGGGCAAGTGAAAACTCAATTATAGATTTGCAGAAGAAAGAATCAAGGGATTTCAATTTAGTCCTCATTATGGTCGCCAAAAATATGTTGATGTTGAAATTGTAATGTTTTGTTCATGACACTTTGAACCTATTAAGGGTAAACGAGGTAAGGTGGGAATGGTACACTAAATGTATAGCCTTAAGAAAATGATATAGACTTCATGAAGTCCTAACATAAAAACTCTTATTCAAATACTTTTATATTTTCCAATTTTTATAAAATTTTAAAGTTTTCTTCAAAAATAAATTTGAATAAGACATATATATATATACACACTATAAAGAATGAAACAAAAACATAATACTTTACATAAATAATAATATTGGATGGGTAATTGAATCCAAAATAATCAAAGAATTCAATAAAGTAAGGAAATTACAACAACATTATATAATATACATAACCGAAATATACATCTAGAATGAAAATTGTTGGAAAATTGGTTGTTATTGATGCCAACCCTAGAAGAAGCCCCGAAGCAAGTTTGGAAGCTTCTAGAAGTGATTGGTGTATTTGAAGAAGTCTCCAAAGTGGTCCCCTTATGACGTAGCTTTAAGCATGTCTCCCACATGAAGATGCTTTGAAGAAGTCTACAAGAAGCCCTGGAAATATGGTTAAGTGGTTAAGAAGCCCTAGAGGTGTGATCATGAAGCCCGAATTTGATTAAATAAAAAGAGTATGAAGGACATTACAAATGCATGCAAAACATCCATTGATTGATGGTCCTCGTCAAGCCATCTCCAACGATAGGTGGCACGTCGTGTGGTTCCTCAATATTGAGAAGTTATTCCCTCTTAAAGATGAAGCCCCGAAGTATGGTCAGGAAGTTATAAGTTGGCCCTAAAGTCAAGTAAAGGAGAAAAACTTGTTGCAAACAAGAAGTTACAGGTCGGTTCAAGGTCAAGTAAAGAAGGTGCTTGGAAGGGTATAAATACACATTAAGAACCTCTCATTTTCATCATTCAATCTCGTAATCACTTAGCACAATATTGGTACTGAATTATAGAGGGAAGATAAAGTGAAGAAGGGCGAAATTCCAAGGGAAGATGAAATCTTGTGATGATGTGTTCTAAGGTATGTTTTTTAAAGGTCATCTTAACATTTTCACTATAATTTTTTTTCTAGAATGATTCAGATAGTTAAAAATGAAGGATATTGAGAAGACATATCAAGGTACCCGTGGTACAAATTTCATCTTCTGGGTCATTTTACTTTTGCATATACACTCTATGGAAGATAGGGTTTTTGACTAGTCATGTAACTAGTCTCAAACATGTGTTCCAGGTAAAACAATGATAACTTCTTCATAGAGGATCCAAATTTTGTGAGATCAATTTCCTTGGAAAAAGTATAGTATGTAGTATTTTTTGTGTGAGTTTCAGAATAATATATTAAGTATTGAGTGTGTGGCATGTTGTTCAAGTTCTCTCTCTAGAATAGGCCATAATTCAAGAAGGTCTGCCATATTCGCTATATCTCTTTTTCAGTGACAAGTCAAGGAGAAAAACTTAGAGGAATTTTAGAGAAGATATCAAATAAGATTGGGTACAAGTTTTAGACATTGACTCATTATAGGTACGAAGTTATACTTGTTGGAAGTTAGGGTTTGTGACTAATCCATAAACTAGTCCCAAACAGGTGCTCGAGATAAATTTAAGAAGTGATGTTGGGGTTTATATGTAGACCCATGTGGACCTAGGATATTTATGTGGACCTAGTTTCTAAGTGGACCCAGGTTGAAGGTGTTGATATATCAGTTATGGTGTATCTAGATTTGATGATGATGATATATCAGTTGTGGTGTATCTAGTTTTTTATGATCATGATCTATCAATTATGGTGTATCTAGTTTTGATTATGTTGATATATCAGTTGTGGTAGATCTGGTTTTGATGATGATGGTGTATCAATATCCGTGACAGTAACAGTGATAGGTTGAGTCTGGTTTGATGATGATGATGTATTAGTATCCATGATAGTAACAGGGACATGTTAAGTTTGGTTTGATGATGATGATGGTGTGTCAGTATCAGTGATAGTAACAATGATAGGTTGAGTCTCTTATTTATATTTATGGGAGGTTGGGTGGTGCACGAGAATATTGGTGTCTTCAGATAGTAGGTTGATGCTTACAGGGGAGTTGAAGCTTCCTTTGAGTTGGTGCTCATAAAACTAGCGAGTTGGGGCCTCCTTCCAATTGGAGTTGGATAATATAGGGAGTTGAAGCTTCCTTCAGGTTGGTGCCTATAAGCTAAGGGGTTGGAGCCTCCTTTCAGTCAGAGATGGAGAATTTAGGGGGTGGTAGCTTCCTTTAGGTTGGAGCCTATAAACAAGGGGTGGGTGCCTCCTTCTAGTTGGTGCTAGAAAATTTTGGAAGTTGGTGCTTCCAGTGGATGTAATCTTCAAGATATATATTAAAAAACGTTCTGTGGTTTTCTCCCATTTGGGTTTCCACCTAAAATCCTTGTGCATTGTGTATCTCTGGTTATATGTTTACAATATCTTGAATGAAATCAAACATGATACATTGTTGATAAGTTAATGTTTACATGTTGTGATTAAAAATGATAAAAAGTGCTCAATACTGATTGACCCCCCCCCCTCCCCCCCTCAGTATTGGTGAATATTCCAACAAAAAGAAATCACTTAAACAATGAAAATAGACTCGACAATGAAATAAATGCAATGATCATTTTATTGATTGACCCATAAATCAATCTTAGACATAATAATTCCTTCAAGTTCCTATGAGAAATTGGACCAAGGAATACTTGGAAACCCTATATGTAGAGAAAATCATATAAGGGCAACCAAGTGCCCGAGAAACAAAAATAAAATGATCTGACTTGGACCACTTCAAGTAGTGTGATGCACATTGTTTACAATATGCATAATGTACCACTGATTAACCCTGAAACAAATTCAGAACTTCTAAAAAGAGAAAACAATGTAGAAAAAATAAACAACCTTAAAAGAGAAGACCAAGTCAATCTCACTTTGCCTTTCTCTACAACTTTTCAAGAAATCCTTGTTATCAACAAAATTATTAAGCCCACATAAAACTAAGTATGGATGTGAAAAATAACCAGGTGCAAAAAACTCTCAAAGCTCTAGAATACCTTTCTCCATCTAAATCATGTTCAATTGATCTCTCATTTTCCTTTGTATTCTCTTCCAACAATTATTTGGTTTCAACTATTTTATTTTCACTCAATGAACATTTTCGGAAAATAAAGGAGAAAGTAGAATCAATTAAATTATTTTTTAATTAACAAAGTAATTAAGGGATTATGTTTGTGACTTAAGTTAGATAGGCAGGGGCCCCGTTAGACTCATAAATGAAATAAGCTTATGTCTCCCATCATATTCATGTTCCCCTTGTAACTCCCACTAGTCATCTCAAAACAACATATATAAAACCATGTGCACACCATGACAATAACATATTTGAACACCCATCAAGACATATCAACATCATGTTCCTCCATATTTTTTTTCCTTTGTGGTTCACGACGCAAAGCTCGATACGTCCACAGTAATCCCCCCCGAAATCCGAAGAACATAGGAGGGTCAAGAATTTCGAGAATATTGGCTCAAAGAGAGCAACATGTCACATAGATGAGACTCAAACATGAGTGGGGAGGAGAAAACTCCCCACCCCAACCAATTGAGCTACAACCACTTGACATCATGTTCCTCCATATATTAAAACGTACTTAATACAAAATTTGATCTTCAAAAGTATCATAGCACCAAAACTATAGTATTTTTTTAAATGTTTGATCTAGTCAAAATCATCTGCATACCATCAACATGACCATAATAAAAATATAAACGTTAATATTGAGATAATTATGGGTCCATGTCCAAATGTGGAATATCTCTCTTGTCGTCTCCTTCTATTTGCTCAGTGTTTAATTTTGAGTGAGCGTGTATAGACTAAGAAGAGTTAGTATCAGGGGATTTGACCAGAGGTTGTTTTCCCTTTTCAGCAGATGACAACTTTAGTGAGAAATAGTTGATCTCAATGGGTTGTTGGTCTTGAACAAATGAGTTACCAGAGGTAGCAACGAGCAATGATTCGCACATGTGGTTTCTCATGACTACTTGGCCAATTAGCATTTACAGAGGTAGGTCTGTTTTGGTTTTCCCCTCACCCATCATTGACATGATCTAGATGAGCCTGCGGGATGTTTTCTATGCTGGGATGAGGCTACAAGGGAGCATTAGTAGGTATGAGTAGTTGAGGTAAAGCTTGCCCACCTAGGAAAATATGCCTTGTTTGTTCCAGCTAGTTAAACTCATTAGAATTTGCATCAAAATGTGCAAAAAATTGTATCCTCTCGTTCCTCCCTTATTGCCAAATCACATCATGTCTCTTGCCACGTCCTCTTTGGGATCCATGAGAACCTCTGCTAAAGAAACTAATCTAGTAGCATGCATAAATATAGTAATTTTTCATTCCACAAAACATTCCAAATTTATAACACACTATTAAAACAATATTACCAACTTAACGAGAACTGTGATCTCAAAATGAGAACTCTAGCCCAAAAAACTCATATTTTTGCATAAAAAACATGAAAATCAACCCCAAATCAAAAAGTTGTGTTACCGGTAGCACCATTTTTTCAAACGGGGTCAAAATTACAACATTTTTCAAGCATGACCTTCAAAACTCATACAATAGCTTAGAAAAACATTAAAATTAACACCTAAATAAAAACGCGACGATAACAAAAGCAAAAAGTTTTTTCTAAACCTTAAAATTATGGCTCATTTCAACCTAATTGAAACCATGGTTTTGACAATAAATCCCTATACAAAAAAAAGAAACCCAAAATTGGATACAAAATGATCACTTAACAATTTATTTACTAACATTTTTTTTTTCTTCTTAAATTTACATTGAAAAATAAATAAATAGAAAGGAGAAAATCTTGGCAACTTTTTTTTTAATGAAGCAAAAAATCACATTCAAAAAAATTTATTCAAAACCCAAATTATATAAAATAAAATAAAACATTAAAAAAAGTCCAAAAATAAATAAAAATTATAAAAACCCTAAACTAAAACATTATATTAAAAAATTTAAAGAAAAACTAAATTGAATCATTAAATTTTATAAAAAAATTAAAAACAAAATAAAAACATTATATATATATATATATACCTCGGTAAAATGACAGTCCAATTATATGCTTGTTTGTCTCCAGTTTACCACACACTAAACAAAGTTCATTTGTAAACTCACTCTTAGCCAAATGAATCTTGGATGGTAACCCTAATAAATAACTAGTCGTGAAATGACCTGAAACTTATATGTCAAGTGAATGGGCCAAACAATATATAGTTTATATTATATATAAACTATATATATAATATGTAGTTTATGTATAATATAAACTACATATATTATATATAGTTTATATATAATGGGATAATATCCTTTTAAATGTTCTATAATTAATATATTTTGAAATCCATTTTGAATTATTTTGAATTTTGATAAAAGTTTAAATATTAATCTTGTATAATCTATTTCAATTTTTTGGGTGATCTA
>JZKD02S2272931.1:12763-35376 GCA_000966675.3 Picea glauca
ATAATCAGGCTCCATAACCAACATACGATGCATATTTGGTGGAGGAAAGCACCAAAGGCCTAGCCCTTGACCCCTTATAATTAGGTCACATGTTATGTAATATAACCAATGCCCACAATTCTGTGGAGGTCGTTAAAATTATGCCACCACATATTAATATAATATATGGTTATAACTTATGCCATACGGTTAAAACCACACCATAAAAATATGGCATGGTCGACGGGGTTCGACCCCGTGACCTGCCAAACAACTTTTCAATGTCTTAACCAATTGCGCCAAAGGTGCGTTTGGTTATGAAAAACCGACAACAAGTAATTAAGGTCTTCCATAAAGTGTGGATGAGAATTTAAGGGACCACGCCCTATTTAATGGTGTGTGGACCAAGGCAACACACACATAGACTCATAATTATGCAAAGAGAAGTCTTGAAGTATGTGCCTAAGGGTACCTAGACTTGGAAGCTACACCGTAATGCATGCCACGGGGTTCTGGCACATAATTTTAAGAGCTTTATACTCATTTTTCATGATTTTTTGCAAGGAATTCAGTGGCGTACTATGTTTTTGAGTTTGAGCAATGCATAAAAAAGGTCATTGTAAAACAAGAACATTTGAGCATTAATAAAGAGGTCTCTATTGGAAGCGGACCTGGATACATAACCCAAATTGGGTGAAGTCCATTATCAAACTTGTGTATGTGATTTAATTATTGTTGTTCGATTTGTGTTCAGTTGTTTGCAAGTTATTTATCTTCAAAGTGTATTTGGAAAGATAAGTTAATTCACATATCAATTGCATACAATCAAAATGATCATTTTTGTTTCGAAGATCAAATAGATGTTATTATGTATTAAATATTAATAAGCATCTAAGGATTTTTCGAATCAACTAGGTACTTCCAATGGGTAACACAAAGCTTGGGGGGAAGTACCACAATGCCACTTGAAGGGAGAAATACACAAAGTTCCATAGGGGTAAAGAAAAGGTTGTAACACACTTGTGTAGATCCCTCAACACGTGGGATGTCTATATAATACAAAATTGTTTCTTGTAGGTCTTTGATTTTTTAGGAGAAACATTTCATTGTTCTCAAGGACTCTTTGGGAAAGCATCTAGAATGTTATAGTTTTGGATTTTATATTTTTCCAGCTACATTCCCTTTGGGCCTTCATCCCCTTCTTCCCATGAAAAGAGGTACAATCCCTTCTTGAGTCAGTACACCTGAAAATCCCAAAAGATAAGGAGATGAAAATGGGTGAAGTATGAAAAGTGATATGTATGATCAGGAATGATATGATGACTCGTTAAGGGGACTTCCCAGTAGTAAACCCATTTGCAAGGGTGACCACTTACTAGGGCACAGTGCCAACCACCAAGGTGAAACAAGGCAAAGAGCCTAATTTCCAAGCATAAGTTCTATAATCAAAATCAACTTTAAATGCAACATACTCAAATGCCTCAAGTATTAAAGTGACACTTACCACAATACCTGACTTGTACCTCATGGAGAAAGACCCATCATCTTTCGAAAGCAAGCTGATGTGGTGAATGCCATTGTGACAAATCCAAGAAGTGTGGTGGTGAAGTGGGTATCTGTCTATGCATGTGGACACTATCAGTCATCAAGCTCTTAGTACTCCATGTCTGCAACCTGAGGGCCTCTAGACATCATCTCCTTAGTTATCCCTAGAAAATGGGGATAACATCTAGCTCCTACTTGGGGACATGTACTCGTCGTAGAGTGCATGAGAACCTCTACATATTTTGGTTAGACCTGTGCCTACACCGAAACATCAAACTATGAAGTCTAGGGTGGCTCAGTCACCCTTTGTTCATATAATCAAAAATAAAAATTTCAAAATTAACAACTAATCTAGAAAATAAAATTTTGTATTTTTCATATAATATGATGAAAGAGAAACATGTAAATAAAAAATGCAAGTAGAGAAAAATGAAAATCAAATATTAAATGCAACTAAACTACCATGAAAAATCAAGATGCAAATGCAAGAAAGAAATATGACCTACCTACTTGCCTAGGGCTTGGGGCTTGAAGAAGTCAGATACCTTGAATGAAGGGTCAGAGAAGAGACCCATCCACTGGTAATGATGTATTTCTCTCATACATAGCTGACAAGTAGTACTTATCTTTCTCATACTTCTTCTTGATGATGTAAGGGCCAAGCCAAGAGTTGCTATTCTTCTGATCATATTTGGGCTTGCCCTTCCTTTTATCCCACATGAATGCAAGACTTATTTCACTGTAATTTATATAAGGTATATTCTTGATGTAGGAGTACAGAGGTGTATCTTTGTTAACTACATCTTTAATAGCCTTCTCATGTTCTTTGTCCCCTTTATCTACTTCTTTCTTCAATATATTGATGGACACTGGTTCCTTTCCTTGAAATTTTGCTAACTTCTCATTTTATTCTTGGGTTCTTGGAAGCGGTGTATTTATATAATCCTCCTACATGAAAGGTATATCATGAGGATCATATTCAATGTGCAACGAGCCTTCATCAAAATATTTCTCGTTGATGTGGTTAGGATGGTCCCACTCTATCACATGTTCCTTAAACGATAATTGGTTGTAGAGAACTTCAAAGGTACCATCCTCCATGGGGATATAAGAATGAGTGAGGTCCAGACTAAGAAATCCTCCAAGAGAAGCAACCCAACTCCTCGATAATAACATGCCCCAAGCATCTGGAACATCAATCAACACTATTTTAATGAGGATGCTAATGTGAGGAAAATATACCAAAGAAAACTCCACATATTCTATGAGACCATAAACCTTAGCCTTCTTGGAGTTGATACCACAAACATTTCCATAGGGTCTTGTTGTCTTGAGGCCAAGCTGCTTCATAACCTTTAAGGACATCAGATTAATTGAGGCCCTAGAATATATCATGTAGTTTTGCAAGACGATATTTTTCTTCCCCAAAGAAAGGCATAAGGGAGGGTTAGAATTGTTTTTTCATCCAAGGTACATGGTGTTTAGGATTATCGGAGGATCTTCTGCCTCGGTTGGAACTTTCAACAACTTCAACACTTCTCTTCTAACGAAATGGATTTTGCAAATTTTTGTCACTAGGACTGTCATATTCATTTTTCCAACCATGATCGAGACATCTATATTCAACTTAATCTCTTCTACCTGCGTTGGTTTTGGAAGAAATTCTCAAACTAGAGATGGGGGTGGTGGGACCACCTTCTTTGTCGGATGGGGAGATATTTGCTTTAACTGAACTGAAGCTTGCTTTGTTGGATGAGATGAGTTTTTCTTTTCTAAAGTCTATGGAGACAAGATAGGAATTTTATTCCTTATTGCATAAGTCAGGATCTCACTCTTCTTTAATTATTTCCTCTGATCTTCAATCAATTGATTAAAAACTCTAATCCGACCTTCTCTAGCTCCCACTTTTCAAGCTTCATCACTCTATTCCTATGTAATATCTACGGGTTCATCATCATCATCATCATCATCCTGAAATTCAAAGATTGGATTCATTAAGTTGATACTATCATGAGAGTATTCTTCCCGTCTTGGACATTCTTCCTTCAGATGAGGTTCTTGGAAAGGATAACACCATGGTGATTCCTCCAAGTTCACCATCCCAACATGGTTCAGTGTGTTAGGAGCCTTTGCCTCTTGTTGAGGTTTTTCCTTCCAACCTGTGGGTTCTTTTTTGATGAATGGATGTCTAGGAGAAGACTGATTCCTTTCCAATGTTGTCAACTGTCTGATAACTTGATTTTGAGTCTAGACAAACTGAGTAGTCATCTGATCAAGCTTATTAGCTATGAGAGAAATTGGACCTGGTGCATTGTTTGTAGTTATTTTTGCTTTTGGTTCTTCTTTGGCATGAGGATATTGAAAAGGATCTAACTTGGAGCACATAATATTCTCCTCAATGTTTGCATTGTACTCTTTGTCTTCTGCCAAGGTGCGAGGTTTATTATCTCTTAGGATGAAACCAAACTGCCCTTCAATGGAATTGGCATAAAGAAGATGAACAACTACTGTGGTAGGGTGCAAATCCTGGTGGATTTGGGTGTGTATTGTATCAAATATGGTATCAAACTCACTAACTATCTCGTTCTCCTTTTTATTTATCTGGTTGGACTGAGTCATTGGCATTCCTGTATCTTTCTTCAATGACCATCTTATTTTGAATAACTTAGAAAAGTCTTCATAAGTGGTGAGGTGATTATCTAGTAAGACATCAAACCACCTTTGGGCATATTCATTGAGAGATGTTTCTGGCAACTTCATTACAACATCTTCATGTTCCACTACTTCATTTTTCATGTTTCGACTGATGGTGTGTAGATGTTTTTATGTAGTGATTACATTGTTCCCAACAAACTTTGGCAACCATTTTTTGATTTATTTAGGCATGGTGTTGGGATATCCAATGATGGTCGTCATGTTCAAGGAATTATAGAGGTCCTTTTCCCAAGAATGAGCCATTGGTGCAAGTGAGAGATTATTGTGAAACACTTGTTTCATAATGGGGGAATGGAGAGGACACCTTCTTTGGTAGGTTTTGGAAGCTTTAATCTTCCAAGGGAAGGGTCTTTCGGGAAGACAGATTCTAGGATGGAGTCACCAGATGAGATTTATCTAATCAAGAAGGGAAATGGAAAGGTAACTTCCCTGAAGTATATTTGCCAAGAAATCTAGGGGTAAAGGCTTTGGGATCAAATCTTGCCAAGATGTCGTTAGGGAAAAAAAGAGGAGTCAAAATCTTCCCCGATAATGGCACCAAAATGTTATCACAAAAATTGTAGGTTGGGAAAATCCTGACCCATTCCACAAGATGGTTAGAACTATGGGAATACCTACCCACTATCACCTTATATAGGTACTCCCCTCGCTTTAGAGATGATAGAATCACCTGAAGGGGGGGAATCCTAGGTGACCCTAGGGGAAATGAGATGGAAGATGAAGAGATGTTGAGAAGAACCCCTTAGGTCAGTGATGGAAGAAGTATGAGGGATTGGAAATGATTCTTTATGATGGTAAATGGTTTCCAAAGACTTGAGTACCTGCACCAAAGTGTTACACCTACCCAAGACAAGACAAACAATCGAGATACAAGCCCAAAATCAAGTGGACAAGAAAGAGAAGCTTGTTTTCCTATATTGAAGTAGTAAACAAAAATATATATTATCAAGAACAATAACTAGTTACTTCATAGTTAACCATCAAAATTACCAAATATTTATTGGACAATGAAGTACTAAAACAATAGATAACTTTCAAATACTTAAGCATGAACTTTGACGATGAATTAGAGATGCTAGATGAATTTATCGACAAAGTGTTATGGTAACCTTATTGCTATAGAAAACCATTTCTATAGTAGCAATATTCAACCACCAAAAATTACAAATAAACTACCCAAAAGATGCACAATGACTAGTAGATTGCTTTTTTTCCTGGGAATACAACACGAGAAACCCCCGAGTACTTCCCCACATTTCGTGGATGGTAAACGAGGTAAACCGTTCGTCCTAATTACGGGCCTAACCTGGTGGGTGCATCAAGTGAGGCCCTAAACAGGATCCTAGCCAGGGATTCGACACTAGAACCTCAATCGAGCAAACAACGACACTCGACCACTTGAGCTAACCCACCAGGCTAATGACAAGTAGATTACTATGGGAGCTTCTTAACAATTTATGACAGTTGATTAAGGAGTAGGCCCTTCTACTCCCTAGAGCATGCAAAACCAACAAAGGTAAATGTAGAAGGGTGTAAGCCATTTTACTCCTCCTAGAAACCTTGTAGAAATGAATTATCAAAAGAAAATAAAATGGACCTTGGTGGAGGGTGTATGCCCTTATACTCTGCCAAGGGTTTAGGCAAGAAATACTATTTAAACAAGAAGAAAATACCAACAAGTGCATAAATTCTCTTTCCAATTCCACAAGGTAGAAATAACAAAACCCTAGTTTACCAAGAAATTTGCTTCCACATACAAAAGAACAAGTCTCCAAGAGGTGTGTACCACCTTATCTCCACAATATACCATAAAAAGCATCCAAAAATATTGCACAAGAGAGAGATAGTGTAAAAATACCCATGTAGGGTGCAAATTTCAACCAAGTAGTCTTCTCTCATGAGAGAACTATGATCAAATGAAATGATTTTGGTCTTTATTTATATAAGACCTCTAAAATGTGTTTGTACACATAAAATTAGTGTAAACCACAAAATAAGGGAGCCACCCCCCTTATTTTTTCCCTCTTTACAAATTTAATTTGAATTTACACATTAAGAAACCCTATAAACATGACATCACACCCTAAAGGGTGACATTTTGGCACTTTGAGGAAGTCGTTGGGTTGTTGAAGAGAGCGTTAAGCTTCCAAAGGCCATGTGTCACTGTGAAATGTGTCTTCCTTCTCCATCAATCATGCCAAACCATCTTCAAAGATGATAACCACCATCAAAACCCTAGCCCTAGGGTGACGTCAATCCCTCCAAGATGACGTTTTGACCTTTCAAGGCCAAACATTGTGCTAGGATTTGCTAGGTNTGGATTTTGCACATTTTTGTCACTAGGACTATCATATTCATTTTTCCAACCATGATCGAGACATCTATATTCAACTTAATCTCTTCTACCTGCGTTGGTTTTGGAAGAGATTCTCAAACTAGAGATGGGGGTGGTGGGACCACCTTCTTTGTTGGATGGGGAGATATTTGCTTTAACTGAACTGAAGCTTGCTTTGTTGGATGAGATGAGTTTTTCTTTTCTGAAGTCTATGGAGACAAGATAGGAATTTTATTCCTTATTGCATAAGTCAGGATCTCACTCTTCTTTAATTATTTCATCTGATATTCAATCAATTGATTAAACACTCTGATCCGACCTTCTATGGCTCCCATTTTTCAAGCTTCATCACTCTATTCCTATGTAATATCTACGGGTTCATCATCATCATCATCATCATCCTGAAAGTCAAAGATTGGATTCATTAAGTTGATACTATCATGAGAGTATTCTTCTCGTCTTGGAAATTCTTCCTTCAGATGAGGTTCTTGGAAAGGATAACACCATGGTGATTCCTCCAAGTTCACCATCCCAACATGGTTCAGTGTGTTAGGAGCCTTTGCCTCTTGTTGAGGTTTTTCCTTCCAACCTGTGGGTTCTTTTTTGATGAATGGATGTCTAGGAGAAGACTGATTCCTTTCCAATGTTGTCAACTGTCTGATAACTTGATTTTGAGTCTAGACAAACTGAGTAGTCATCTGATCAAGCTTATTAGCTATGAGAGAAATTGGACCTGGTGCATTGTTTGTAGTTATTTTTGCTTTTGGTTCTTCTTTGGCATGAGGATATTGAAAAGGATCTAACTTGGAGCACATAATATTCTCCTCAATGTTTGCATTGTACTCTTTGTCTTCTGCCAAGGTGCGAGGTTTATTATCTCTTAGGATGAAACCAAACTGCCCTTCAATGGAATTGGCATAAAGAAGATGAACAACTACTGTGGTAGGGTGCAAATCCTGGTGGATTTGGGTGTGTATTGTATCAAATATGGTATCAAACTCACTAACTATCTCGTTCTCCTTTTTATTTATCTGGTTGGACTGAGTCATTGGCATTCCTGTATCTTTCTTCAATGACCATCTTATTTTGAATAACTTAGAAAAGTCTTCATAAGTGGTGAGGTGATTATCTAGTAAGACATCAAACCACCTTTGGGCATATTCATTGAGAGATGTTTCTGGCAACTTCATTACAACATCTTCATGTTCCACTACTTCATTTTTCATGTTTCGACTGATGGTGTGTAGATGTTTTTATGTAGTGATTACATTGTTCCCAACAAACTTTGGCAACCATTTTTTGATTTATTTAGGCATGGTGTTGGGATATCCAATGATGGTCGTCATGTTCAAGGAATTATAGAGGTCCTTTTCCCAAGAATGAGCCATTGGTGCAAGTGAGAGATTATTGTGAAACACTTGTTTCATAATGGGGGAATGGAGAGGACACCTTCTTTGGTAGGTTTTGGAAGCTTTAATCTTCCAAGGGAAGGGTCTTTCGGGAAGACAGATTCTAGGATGGAGTCACCAGATGAGATTTATCTAATCAAGAAGGGAAATGGAAAGGTAACTTCCCTGAAGTATATTTGCCAAGAAATCTAGGGGTAAAGGCTTTGGGATCAAATCTTGCCAAGATGTCGTTAGGGAAAAAAAGAGGAGTCAAAATCTTCCCCGATAATGGCACCAAAATGTTATCACAAAAATTGTAGGTTGGGAAAATCCTGACCCATTCCACAAGATGGTTAGAACTATGGGAATACCTACCCACTATCACCTTATATAGGTACTCCCCTCGCTTTAGAGATGATAGAATCACCTGAAGGGGGGGAATCCTAGGTGACCCTAGGGGAAATGAGATGGAAGATGAAGAGATGTTGAGAAGAACCCCTTAGGTCAGTGATGGAAGAAGTATGAGGGATTGGAAATGATTCTTTATGATGGTAAATGGTTTCCAAAGACTTGAGTACCTGCACCAAAGTGTTACACCTACCCAAGACAAGACAAACAATCGAGATACAAGCCCAAAATCAAGTGGACAAGAAAGAGAAGCTTGTTTTCCTATATTGAAGTAGTAAACAAAAATATATATTATCAAGAACAATAACTAGTTACTTCATAGTTAACCATCAAAATTACCAAATATTTATTGGACAATGAAGTACTAAAACAATAGATAACTTTCAAATACTTAAGCATGAACTTTGACGATGAATTAGAGATGCTAGATGAATTTATCGACAAAGTGTTATGGTAACCTTATTGCTATAGAAAACCATTTCTATAGTAGCAATATTCAACCACCAAAAATTACAAATAAACTACCCAAAAGATGCACAATGACTAGTAGATTGCTTTTTTTCCTGGGAATACAACACGAGAAACCCCCGAGTACTTCCCCACATTTCGTGGATGGTAAACGAGGTAAACCGTTCGTCCTAATTACGGGCCTAACCTGGTGGGTGCATCAAGTGAGGCCCTAAACAGGATCCTAGCCAGGGATTCGACACTAGAACCTCAATCGAGCAAACAACGACACTCGACCACTTGAGCTAACCCACCAGGCTAATGACAAGTAGATTACTATGGGAGCTTCTTAACAATTTATGACAGTTGATTAAGGAGTAGGCCCTTCTACTCCCTAGAGCATGCAAAACCAACAAAGGTAAATGTAGAAGGGTGTAAGCCATTTTACTCCTCCTAGAAACCTTGTAGAAATGAATTATCAAAAGAAAATAAAATGGACCTTGGTGGAGGGTGTATGCCCTTATACTCTGCCAAGGGTTTAGGCAAGAAATACTATTTAAACAAGAAGAAAATACCAACAAGTGCATAAATTCTCTTTCCAATTCCACAAGGTAGAAATAACAAAACCCTAGTTTACCAAGAAATTTGCTTCCACATACAAAAGAACAAGTCTCCAAGAGGTGTGTACCACCTTATCTCCACAATATACCATAAAAAGCATCCAAAAATATTGCACAAGAGAGAGATAGTGTAAAAATACCCATGTAGGGTGCAAATTTCAACCAAGTAGTCTTCTCTCATGAGAGAACTATGATCAAATGAAATGATTTTGGTCTTTATTTATATAAGACCTCTAAAATGTGTTTGTACACATAAAATTAGTGTAAACCACAAAATAAGGGAGCCACCCCCCTTATTTTTTCCCTCTTTACAAATTTAATTTGAATTTACACATTAAGAAACCCTATAAACATGACATCACACCCTAAAGGGTGACATTTTGGCACTTTGAGGAAGTCGTTGGGTTGTTGAAGAGAGCGTTAAGCTTCCAAAGGCCATGTGTCACTGTGAAATGTGTCTTCCTTCTCCATCAATCATGCCAAACCATCTTCAAAGATGATAACCACCATCAAAACCCTAGCCCTAGGGTGACGTCAATCCCTCCAAGATGACGTTTTGACCTTTCAAGGCCAAACATTGTGCTAGGATTTGCTAGGTTGCATAGTCTAATGTCTCTTCTCTTACCTCCAAAGGAAACATTCAATCTATATCTTCTCCTAATATCTAGGTCATGGCATTCAACCTGTGGGATTCTTGCCCCAATGAAGGCCCAAGCTGGGCTTATCCCTCCAAAATGTCCATCAACAAGGTCCTACAAAGACAAATAAGTGAGCCCTCCAAGGAGCTCAAGTAAAATTCATCATGGAAAGTAAAATCACATTTAATACAAGAGCCACATAAACATGTGCATCATAATTACCTTATCAAACTAAACAAGTGCTCAAAGACCCTATGCAATTTTCCAAGTTTAGGTATGGGAGGGTTGAGAAGGTGACCTATTGGGTGAATCATTCCTTAAGTCAAGGAGTGCTTCCTAGGTGGACCCTCTCTAAGTTATGTGGTGAAGATGAAGTGTATGGGGGGTAAGACTTTTGGGCATGGGGTTCATAACACACAAGGGTTCATATTTTCTCTCTTATGGGTGTCTTTGTAGAGGGTGTGTTGCACCTTCATTTTCAATGCATCATTTTTCCAAGCCCATTCATTTTACCTTAATTAATTAAGTCCAATACAATTGGGTAATCCCAATGGGTAACATAAATATTTGGAGGTAGTACAACGATGTCACTTTAAGGGAGAAGTAAACATAGTTCCATAGGGGTAAAATAAAGGTTGTAACACACTTGTGTAGATCCATCAACAAGTGGGACGTCTATATAATATGAATTGTTTCTTGTAGTTCTTTGATTTTTTAGGAGAAACGTTTCATTGTTCTGAAGACCTCTCTGGGAAAGAATTTGGAAGGTTATAGTTTTGGATTTGATCTTTTACCAACTACATTCCCTATGGGCCTTCAAACCATTATTCCCATGAAAAGAGGTACAATCCCTTCTTGGGTCAATACACACGAAAATCCCAAAAGATAAGGAGATGAAAAGGGGTGAAGTATGAAAAGTGATAAGTATGATCGGGAATGATATGATGAATCCTCAAGGGGACCTCCCAGTAGAAAACCCATTCCCAAGGGTTACCACTTAGCATGGAACAATGTCAACCACTAAGGTGAAACAAGACAAAGAGCATAATTTCCAAGCATAACTTCTATAATAAAAAACAACTTTAAATGCAACATACTCAAATGCCTCAAGTATTAAAGTGACACTTACCACAATACGTGACTTGTACCTCATGGAGCAAGACCCATCGCCTTTCAGAAGCAANATTCTTCCTTCAGATGAGGTTCTTGGAAAGGATAACACCATGGTGATTCCTCCAAGTTCACCATCCCAACATGGTTCAGTGTGTTAGGAGCCTTTGCCTCTTGTTGAGGTTTTTCCTTCCAACCTGTGGGTTCTTTTTTGATGAATGGATGTCTAGGAGAAGACTGATTCCTTTCCAATGTTG
Organism: Picea glauca; assembly: GCA_000966675.3. Taxonomy (NCBI): domain Eukaryota; kingdom Viridiplantae; phylum Streptophyta; class Pinopsida; order Pinales; family Pinaceae; genus Picea; species Picea glauca. The sequence continues at coordinate 24,206 of JZKD02S2272931.1, forward strand.
TCAACTGTCTGATAACTTGATTTTGAGTCTAGACAAACTGAGTAGTCATCTGATCAAGCTTATTAGCTATGAGAGAAATTGGACCTGGTGCATTGTTTGTAGTTATTTTTGCTTTTGGTTCTTCTTTGGCATGAGGATATTGAAAAGGATCTAACTTGGAGCACATAATATTCTCCTCAATGTTTGCATTGTACTCTTTGTCTTCTGCCAAGGTGCGAGGTTTATTATCTCTTAGGATGAAACCAAACTGCCCTTCAATGGAATTGGCATAAAGAAGATGAACAACTACTGTGGTAGGGTGCAAATCCTGGTGGATTTGGGTGTGTATTGTATCAAATATGGTATCAAACTCACTAACTATCTCGTTCTCCTTTTTATTTATCTGGTTGGACTGAGTCATTGGCATTCCTGTATCTTTCTTCAATGACCATCTTATTTTGAATAACTTAGAAAAGTCTTCATAAGTGGTGAGGTGATTATCTAGTAAGACATCAAACCACCTTTGGGCATATTCATTGAGAGATGTTTCTGGCAACTTCATTACAACATCTTCATGTTCCACTACTTCATTTTTCATGTTTCGACTGATGGTGTGTAGATGTTTTTATGTAGTGATTACATTGTTCCCAACAAACTTTGGCAACCATTTTTTGATTTATTTAGGCATGGTGTTGGGATATCCAATGATGGTCGTCATGTTCAAGGAATTATAGAGGTCCTTTTCCCAAGAATGAGCCATTGGTGCAAGTGAGAGATTATTGTGAAACACTTGTTTCATAATGGGGGAATGGAGAGGACACCTTCTTTGGTAGGTTTTGGAAGCTTTAATCTTCCAAGGGAAGGGTCTTTCGGGAAGACAGATTCTAGGATGGAGTCACCAGATGAGATTTATCTAATCAAGAAGGGAAATGGAAAGGTAACTTCCCTGAAGTATATTTGCCAAGAAATCTAGGGGTAAAGGCTTTGGGATCAAATCTTGCCAAGATGTCGTTAGGGAAAAAAAGAGGAGTCAAAATCTTCCCCGATAATGGCACCAAAATGTTATCACAAAAATTGTAGGTTGGGAAAATCCTGACCCATTCCACAAGATGGTTAGAACTATGGGAATACCTACCCACTATCACCTTATATAGGTACTCCCCTCGCTTTAGAGATGATAGAATCACCTGAAGGGGGGGAATCCTAGGTGACCCTAGGGGAAATGAGATGGAAGATGAAGAGATGTTGAGAAGAACCCCTTAGGTCAGTGATGGAAGAAGTATGAGGGATTGGAAATGATTCTTTATGATGGTAAATGGTTTCCAAAGACTTGAGTACCTGCACCAAAGTGTTACACCTACCCAAGACAAGACAAACAATCGAGATACAAGCCCAAAATCAAGTGGACAAGAAAGAGAAGCTTGTTTTCCTATATTGAAGTAGTAAACAAAAATATATATTATCAAGAACAATAACTAGTTACTTCATAGTTAACCATCAAAATTACCAAATATTTATTGGACAATGAAGTACTAAAACAATAGATAACTTTCAAATACTTAAGCATGAACTTTGACGATGAATTAGAGATGCTAGATGAATTTATCGACAAAGTGTTATGGTAACCTTATTGCTATAGAAAACCATTTCTATAGTAGCAATATTCAACCACCAAAAATTACAAATAAACTACCCAAAAGATGCACAATGACTAGTAGATTGCTTTTTTTCCTGGGAATACAACACGAGAAACCCCCGAGTACTTCCCCACATTTCGTGGATGGTAAACGAGGTAAACCGTTCGTCCTAATTACGGGCCTAACCTGGTGGGTGCATCAAGTGAGGCCCTAAACAGGATCCTAGCCAGGGATTCGACACTAGAACCTCAATCGAGCAAACAACGACACTCGACCACTTGAGCTAACCCACCAGGCTAATGACAAGTAGATTACTATGGGAGCTTCTTAACAATTTATGACAGTTGATTAAGGAGTAGGCCCTTCTACTCCCTAGAGCATGCAAAACCAACAAAGGTAAATGTAGAAGGGTGTAAGCCATTTTACTCCTCCTAGAAACCTTGTAGAAATGAATTATCAAAAGAAAATAAAATGGACCTTGGTGGAGGGTGTATGCCCTTATACTCTGCCAAGGGTTTAGGCAAGAAATACTATTTAAACAAGAAGAAAATACCAACAAGTGCATAAATTCTCTTTCCAATTCCACAAGGTAGAAATAACAAAACCCTAGTTTACCAAGAAATTTGCTTCCACATACAAAAGAACAAGTCTCCAAGAGGTGTGTACCACCTTATCTCCACAATATACCATAAAAAGCATCCAAAAATATTGCACAAGAGAGAGATAGTGTAAAAATACCCATGTAGGGTGCAAATTTCAACCAAGTAGTCTTCTCTCATGAGAGAACTATGATCAAATGAAATGATTTTGGTCTTTATTTATATAAGACCTCTAAAATGTGTTTGTACACATAAAATTAGTGTAAACCACAAAATAAGGGAGCCACCCCCCTTATTTTTTCCCTCTTTACAAATTTAATTTGAATTTACACATTAAGAAACCCTATAAACATGACATCACACCCTAAAGGGTGACATTTTGGCACTTTGAGGAAGTCGTTGGGTTGTTGAAGAGAGCGTTAAGCTTCCAAAGGCCATGTGTCACTGTGAAATGTGTCTTCCTTCTCCATCAATCATGCCAAACCATCTTCAAAGATGATAACCACCATCAAAACCCTAGCCCTAGGGTGACGTCAATCCCTCCAAGATGACGTTTTGACCTTTCAAGGCCAAACATTGTGCTAGGATTTGCTAGGTCGCATAGTCTAATGTCTCTTCTCTTACCTCCAAAGGAAACATTCAATCTATATCTTCTCCTAATATCTAGGTCATGGCATTCAACCTGTGGGCTTCTTGCCCCAATGAAGGCCCAAGCTGGGCTTATCCCTCCAAAATGTCCATCAACAAGGTCCTACAAAGACAAATAAGTGAGCCCTCCAAGGAGCTCAAGTAAAATGCATCATGGAAAGTAAAATCACATTTAATACAAGAGCCACATAAACATGTGCATCATAATTACCTTATCAAACTAAACAAGTGCTCAAAGACCCTATTCAATTTTCCAAGTTTAGGTATGGGAGGGTTGAGAAGGTGACCTATTGGGTGAATCATTCCTTAAGTCAAGGAGTGCTTCCTAGGTGGACCCTCTCTAAGTTATGTGGTGAAGATTAAGTGTATGGGGGGTAAGACTTTTGGGCATGGGGTTCATAACACACAAGGGTTCATATTGTCTCTCTTATGGGTGTCTTTGTAGAGGGTGTGTTGCACCTTCACTTTCAATGCATCATTTTTCCAAGCCCATTCATTTTACCTTAATTAATTAAGGTCCAATACAATTGGGTACTCCTAATGGGTAACATAAAGATTTGGAGGTAGTACAACGATGTCACTTTAAGGGATAAGTAAACATAGTTCCATAGGGGTAAAATAAAGGTTGTAACACACTTGTGTAGATCCATCAACAAGTGGGACGTCTATATAATATGAATTGTTTCTTGTAGTTCTTTGATTTTTTAGGAGAAACGTTTCATTGTTCTGAAGACCTCTCTGGGAAAGAATTTGGAAGGTTATAGTTTTGGATTTGATCTTTTACCAACTACATTCCCTATGGGCCTTCAAACCATTATTCCCATGAAAAGAGGTACAATCCCTTCTTGGGTCAATACACACGAAAATCCCAAAAGATAAGGAGATGAAAAGGGGTGAAGTATGAAAAGTGATAAGTATGATCGGGAATGATATGATGAATCCTCAAGGGGACCTCCCAGTAGAAAACCCATTCCCAAGGGTTACCACTTAGCATGGAACAATGTCAACCACTAAGGTGAAACAAGACAAAGAGCATAATTTCCAAGCATAACTTCTATAATAAAAAACAACTTTAAATGCAACATACTCAAATGCCTCAAGTATTAAAGTGACACTTACCACAATACGTGACTTGTACCTCATGGAGCAAGACCCATCGCCTTTCAGAAGCAAGCTGATGTGGTGAATGCCATCGTGACGAATCCATGATGTGTGTTGGTGAAGTGGGTCTCTGTCTGTGTATGTGAACGTTGTTAGTCATCCAGCTCTCGGTACTCCATGTCTGCAACCTGAGGGCCTCAAGACATTATCTCCTTATTTATCCCTAGAAAATGGGGATAATAGGACAAATCCTCTCTAGGATTTCAAACAGTTCACAATCTCTCTCTACAATCTTTGAGCAGTTCCCCAACTTCAAGGAACTTCGTTTGGCCTTCATTTTCAAGAACACACAGTCAACCACTTTAAACTCTCTGTGTGTTCCGTCTTTATCAGCATAGCTTTTATTTCTGTCTTGGGTAGCCTTTAAGTTCTGTTTTATTTTCACCATTTGTTCCTCCATTTCCCCAAGCAATTCTGGTCCAACCACTACTCTGTCTGTTGGGTTGTCCCAAATCACTGGTGTATTTCACTTTCTTCCATAAAGTGCTTCAAATGGGCTCATCTTTAGAGATGCTTGATACCCATTGTTATAAGAAAACTCAACCAGATGCAAATAATATTTCCATTTCAATGGTTTATCCATCACATACATTCTTAGCATGTCCTCTATCACTTTATTTATCTTCTCTGTTTTCCCATCCAACTTTGGATGATATGTTGTGCTAAAGTTTATATTTGTCCCAAATCCTTTAAATAATCCCTTCCAAAAATTTGATNAAGTAAACATAGTTCCATAGGGGTAAAATAAAGGTTGTAACACACTTGTGTAGATCCATCAACAAGTGGGACGTCTATATAATATGAATTGTTTCTTGTAGTTCTTTGATTTTTTAGGAGAAACGTTTCATTGTTCTGAAGACCTCTCTGGGAAAGAATTTGGAAGGTTATAGTTTTGGATTTGATCTTTTACCAACTACATTCCCTATGGGCCTTCAAACCATTATTCCCATGAAAAGAGGTACAATCCCTTCTTGGGTCAATACACACGAAAATCCCAAAAGATAAGGAGATGAAAAGGGGTGAAGTATGAAAAGTGATAAGTATGATCGGGAATGATATGATGAATCCTCAAGGGGACCTCCCAGTAGAAAACCCATTCCCAAGGGTTACCACTTAGCATGGAACAATGTCAACCACTAAGGTGAAACAAGACAAAGAGCATAATTTCCAAGCATAACTTCTATAATAAAAAACAACTTTAAATGCAACATACTCAAATGCCTCAAGTATTAAAGTGACACTTACCACAATACGTGACTTGTACCTCATGGAGCAAGACCCATCGCCTTTCAGAAGCAATCTGATGTGGTGAATGCCATCGTGACGAATCCGGGATGTTTGTTGGTGAAGTGGGTCTCTGTCTGTGTATGTGAACGTTGTTAGTCATCTAGCTCTCGGTACTCCATGTCTGCAACCTGAGGGCCTCAAGACATTATCTCCTTATTTATCCCTAGAAAATGGGGATAATAGGACAAATCCTCTCTAGGATTTCAAACAATTCACAATCTCTCTCTACAATCTTTGAGCAGTTCCCCAAATTCAAGGAACTTCGTTTGGCCTTCATTTTCAAGAACACACAGTCAACCACTTTAAACTCTCTGTGTGTTCCATCTTTATCATCATAGCTTTTATTCCTGTCTTGGGTAGCCTTTAAGTTCTGTTTTATTTTCACCATTTGTTCCTCCATTTCCCCAAGCAATTTTGGTCCAACCACTACTCTGTCTGTTGGGTTGTCCCAAATCACTGGTGTATTTCACTTTCTTCCATAAAGTGCTTCAAATGGGCTCATCTTTAGAGATGATTGATACCCATTGTTATAAGAAAACTCAACCAGATGCAAATAATATTTCCATTTTAATGGTTTATCCATCACATACATTCTTAGCATGTCCTCTATCACTTTATTTACCTTCTCTGTTTTCCCATCCAACTTTGGATGATATGTTGTGCTAAAGTTTATATTTGTCCCAAATCCTTTAAATAATCCCTTCCAAAAATTTGATGTGAACTTGACATCTATGTCACACACAATTGTCTTAGGCATACCATATAGTCTAGCAATTTCCCTCATATAAATATAAGCAATGTTAGCTACCTTGTGGGTCAACTTCACTTGAATAAAAGGGGTAGCTTTAATAATCTTATCCACCACCACCACGATGGAATCATGTTTCTTGGTATTTATGGACAACTTAGTGATGAAATCCAAGGTTACAACTTCCCAGTTCCACTTAGGAATGGGCAATGAGTGTAGTAAAATAGTTGGGTGTATATGCTCATCCTTGAAATTTTGACATTCCAAACATCTGTCTATATAATCAACTACCTCTTTCTTCACACTAGGCCAATAATATTGTTTCTTCACAATTACAATTGTCTTTTGGTAGCTTGGGTTCCTAGCACAAGGCACAGTGTGCATTTATTTTAATATCACATTTTTCAACTCCTGAAAAGTTTGCACATAAATTATGCCCCTGTAAATGAGGATTCCATCCTCTTTTAACTCAAAATATTCAATTTTCTTCTCTAAAATACGTTGTTGTAATTTTTTTCTTTAATTCCACATAGTCCTGATATGAGTTTGCAGCCTCTAAAATTATATCTTTCAAATCTTATTTGTACATGTTAATGGATGTAGAATGCACCTCATGCGCTCTTCTACTGAGTGCATCAACCACCTTGTTCTCTTTACCTTTGATATGATTTATATCAAAGTCATACTCAGTGAGGAATTCCAACCATTTGCTTTGCCTAACATTTAAAGTTGGTTGTCCAAACAAATATTTCAAACCACTGTGGTCTGTCCTCAACTAGAATATTCTTCCCATGAGGTAGTACCTTCACAACTTCAAGGCATGCACTGTGGCTTCCAATTATAAATCATGAGTGACATAGATCCTTTCATGCCATTTTAATTTCCTTGATCCATAACATACCACACACCCATTCTGACTAAGGACTCCACCAAGCCCTTCTTTGCATGCATCATTGCACACAAAAAAATCTTCATTTGGATCAACGATGATCAAAATTAGTGCACTTGTCAACAAAATATTCAAGTCTTGGAAGCTTCTTTCACAATCCACTATTTATTTAAATCTAACACCCTTCTATTGCAAATATGTGATTGGGTATGCAATCTTTGAGAACCCCTCAATGAATCTTTTATAATAACCTGCAAGTCCCATGAAATATCTCACCTTAGAGACATTCCTCGGTGTTGTCCATCCTTCAATGGCTCTTATATTTTACGGATCCACTGCTATCCCTTCCTTTGATACAATATGCCCTAAGTAATGTATCTACCTCTAGTATAATGAGCACTTGCTCAACTTTGCATAAGTTTGATTCTCCTTCAATACTTTGAGTACCATTCTTAAGTGTTTCTCATGCTCTTCTTCAGACTTTGAGTAGATTATAATGTCATCCAAGAAGACAATGAAAAAGTTATCCAAGTAATCTACGAAAATACCATTCATTAAGCACATGAAGACAATTGGTGCATTTGAAAGCCCAAATCACACCATTGTGAACTCATAATGGCCATACCTTGTTTTGAAGGTTGTCTTGTTGATGTCTTCTTTTTAATTCTCACCCGATGATAACCGGATCTGAGGTTAATATTAGAAAATATTTTTGCATATTTTAGTTGATCAAAAAAATCATCTATCCTTGGAAAAGGATACTTGTTCTTCACAATCACCTTATTTAGTTGTATGAAGTCAATGTAAAGCCTCAACATCCCATCCTTTTCTTTCACAAACAACATTGGGGCATCCCAAGGTGACACACTTGGGCATATATACCCCTTCTTCAAAATTTCTTCAAACTGCATTTGCAATTCCTTCAACTCTTGTGTACTCATCCTATAAGGAGTCTTGGATACTGGGGTTTCTTCAGGCATCAGGTTGATGGAGAAATCAATATCTCTTTTGGGTGGAAACCTTGATATTTCTTTAAATACACCTTCAAACTCTTTTAGGAATACACAGTCTTCAATATTTGGAACTTTATCCTTAGGTGTCTCTTCCATATGTGCTGCAATAATTGGCATCCTTTCCTAAAGCTACTGTAAGGCTGAAACTTCTTTACTAGTTACATCCCTTGGAATACCCTGTATTGATTTCAAGTTTCCTTCTTCATCCAAGCAAGTAAAATATTTATTATAACAGTCTAGGACAACATGATGCATATCCAACCAATCCATACCAATTAAGAAATCATATGAGCCCAAAGGTATGATATTCAAATATGCCATTGTGCTCAGTCCATTCATGTCCATTGGACATGCATTAACCATCTCATTAATTTTCATTTTTTCTCTTGTAGCTAACTATACCAACCAAGGTTTCACAAGCTTGTTTTTTGGCAATTAAAATCTTTCCACCATATTATGATCTATATAACTACGATTAGCTCCCAAATCAATTGAAATAACAATGGGTTGGTTGTTGATATTGCCTTCCACTTCAATCATATGTGATTGAAACTCAAATTGCTTGTTATCTAGGGTTGCGTAGATCCTAGGTACATTTATGCCCATGTCCTCCATGATATCATCTTGTTGTACATTTTGAACATACCTCACTTTTTCAGCCCCATGAGGTCAATCTCTGTACATATGATCTCCCTCACAACCCCAACATTTCATAGGTTGTTGCCTTGTTATTTTACCCATTGTTTTTGTCATTCCAGGCTCTTTAAAAGCTGGTTGTCCCTAAGTATTGTTTTTGAAGAATGGTGGCTTGGTCCCCTTCTTGCTCTGCTCTATCTTTCTTCTCTTCTTGTCTTCCCAAGCCTTTTGGAAAGTTGGTCTTCCTCTATGTTGATCATAGAGGCATTTAGTGTAGATTTGAAGCTTGTACAATTATTTATTGCAAACATATTTTCAGTAAAAAGAACATAAAAGATACAATGGAAAATACACACATTACACAGAGAATTTTCCCCTGGAAACCCAAACCAGGAAAACCAACATATTTTATATTCATTCACATCATACATTTCTTATAATACAATATACATATAGGAGCCAATGACATCCAAAACCCTAACCCAATGACCTGGATTAGTGAACAACCTTAACTAGAAATATCAAACCATTGAAAAAAAACCACGTGCTGAAAAACCGCCCAACAATGGACACAAAAATTGAGGTGGCATGAAAAACGAGGAAAAAAAAGGTGACATGTTTCCCGAGGAAAAAACAATTCATCATGTAAACAATATAACACATACCCAACATTTATCTTTCCTTATGGCTTCCTCCAGCGTTTTGGTATCATCATACTATATATTATCACTGGTAAATGATGACATCCCACTCAAGTACCTCTGAATCTTAACCTTTTCATCCTTGATGAAAGGAACATATTTCAACAGCTCTAAAAATATCCTTTCATACTCATCTATGGTCATACTCCCAAGATTGAGTTCAAAGAGATCCTTCATTTTCTTATCATAGTAACATTTGGTTAATGTTTCTTTTGAACTCCCTTGAGCTGGTAGATGGCAATTCTTCCTCCAAGTAACCTTGTTCTCATCAATGTGTTGCACTTGCACAAACTAGTCCCACCACATTGATGTTTTTCCCTTGAGCTGGTAGATGGGAATTCTTCCTTCTTTCCGTGAAGAGTAATTATGTAAATGGAAGTACTTCATCATGCCTAGCAACCAAGTCTCCACATCCTTATCCTTCTTGTGCTCACCATCAAAGGTAGGAGGCTTGATCTTATTCATTTATCCTTATAGCTCATCCACCCCAGACCTCTTATGATTTATAAGAAGAGATGGACTTGAATTATTGTGTGCTCTCCTAGATGAATTCCATGGAGAGTGATGATGATGTCTGTCAACACTTCTTGTTTTTCTTCTCTCATTATGAGACCCATGACTCCTTGATTTACTTGAATCGACCTCCTTATACATTTTCTTCTCTATTTTGTCCAAGCTCTACATCAACTTGATGTTGAATCCTTCTTGCTACTCCTTGTCTTTCCTAAGCGTCTTATTATCATATTTATAGATTTTCACATATTTTTGCAAAATATTTATAGTCTCTACCCAGTTCATGCTCTCCTCCTTGACTTCTATATGCCCATTGGATTATGTCCCCTAATTACCCATGTTGACATACATCCTTATGACCTCATCTTCATGGATGTAGGTTCTTTGTGCATCTTCCATGTTTATTATCTCTGTGTTGATCATGTTCTGATCAAATTGTTGTTAACTTTGCAAAATGTGCAATCAACAAGATTTGTTAGACTAAATAATTGATGAAATCTATAAATACTATGCATAATTTTGTTCCATGAGTGTATCATAATAATTTCTTCTGATTCCTTATGAATTTTACTACCCAATTCAAGTTTATGGGTGAATATATGGACTCGTCTTTCCAATACCTTTCCAATGGTTGGCCTCTTACTCAATTATGAATTTTGAGCAAAAAGTTATGTTCATTTGAATTTACCCAAAAACTCCTTAAACCAAGTGCAGATTTTACCCATCCTTATGCATCCTTGCACCTTCTCCTTTGGAAACTTGACAGGAGCTCATATGGATTCCTTCATGACCATATTTTTGGACAATATGTCTAAGTTTCACCTTCATCCGGGTTCCAGGCTTCAAGATACAATTTGCTGAGGTTTCAAACCAATTTATATTTTTAGGCATAAATGCTACAACCTATTTCCACCTTCTCCTATGCATTTTGTATTTCCATAATATTAATTTAGCTCCATGGTTGTGTTTTATGGCTCAATATCTTTTCGTATACTACTCATGTGCTTTAGTCTGATTCCAAAGCAAGAAGTTATGGCCCTCATAAGTTAATTGGGTCTCAAATTTACCTTGCACTATTTGGCCTGTAACTTCTTCATACTGTTAGGATATTTAGACACTTAGGATTTAGTTAAGATATACTTGGTCTAATGTGTCATTAGGTAAAATCATGTTTCTTAGTGTGTTTATTTAGTATGCATTAGTAGTTAGGAAATTCGACAGTCACGATATTTTCTCGACATAGAGTGATATGACGGTTCATATTCTCCTCGATATTAACGGCTACATTGATATGTGGCTTAACACCTGATTGGTCCATGATCTATATTTAAATATCATGAAGGGTCATTTTCCGATGATC
>JZKD02S2272953.1:11103-21647 GCA_000966675.3 Picea glauca
TGGTACAAAATATTGAAATCACAAAATATAAGGAAAATAATATTGGAAATAGAAATCTCAAATAATTGATTAACTTGATGATGCTGATTGTTGTTGATGTTAAGAATGTGTGTTTCTTAAGAGGTCACAAGGTTAAATCCATGACTATTATTATTATTTAAAAAAATTATAGTTTAAAATGAATATATTTTATTATAAACTTTCTTCTTTTATATACTATTTAAAATTAAATATAAATTTATAAATATTTTAATTTTTTAATCATAATTAAAATATTTATATTTATAATATGGTAATATTTTAATTTAAATATATATATATATATGATTTTTTTTTTAATTTATATATGAAAATATTTATAAATAATAATGATATAATTTTAAAATTAAATTTAATTAAACACTAAATCAATTTCATATATATTTAAAAAAAATATATTATTTTTTTATTATTATTGAATAAGAAGTTGTATTAGTAAAATGTGTGGCAAACACACTATCATAATTACAAAAAGATAGAACATTTTATGATAAAAATCAAGCCAATAAAGGGTTCATATAAATAACTAAATCAAATTAAAAGTGAGTGTTTTAGGTGTTCACAAAGAAACTTCACATAAAAGAAAGAACCTTTGATTTAGAAAAAGACTTGGAGGATAAAAGTGAAGAAATAGTGCATCTAGATTAACCTATTGGAGGAGATCCTATCAAACAAATGTCTTCAGAGGTTAGGCCATTGGAGTTGGAATATTCAGGTCTGATAAATTGAAATTTGCTAGAGGTGAAGAAGTCATGTTTGATTGAGCTAATGAAAGTCTATGTTTCCTTAAGGTGTCTAGCTTGTAGGAATTTAATTTGAGTCCAAAGTGCTCCGCACTTGTCCTAGGTATGTTGCATTACTTCCCTGTGTTGGACTAAAATTCCCAAAATAGTTTCTACCTGAGTTGACAGATTGCTCAATTGAATTTCGAGGATATTGAACAAGTTCTATAGATCCTTGACATCACATTCAAGTTGAGACCAAGCCACCCTAGGTGTATCAAATTCTCGGTGGGCCATGAAAGAAAAACCAATAGAGAAACCCTGAACCAATAGAAGAGGGCCACTTACAACAACTACAATACTGTAATAGTAGGAGGGGAGCAAGAGTGATGCCACTGGGTCATCCAATCCATAAGGCCACACACGTATCATCGAATCCATAAGGGCTTGTCGCATCCAAAATTGAACCCACCCAGATCCATAATGACTCTGTTGGACAACCAAATCCATCGTGAGATGAATAATCCCACCTTGAGTTGGAGGAGAGCTTGTTAGAGAAATAAAATGATGGGATGGAAATATAAAGTTAATTCAAAGCGACGACGAGTGTGGCAACTGCACGATGTATTGATGACGTTGGTCTGCTACTTGGAGTGCAATTAAAGAATATAGTATTTAAGGGGGGACATTAAGGGATACATTGGAAGGAACATTGGCCATTAATCAAAATCTCCCTAAGATGCGATGGAAGATGGAGTGCAACCTCGCATCTCATGGGAATGTGCCCAATTAAATATGGTAGATGGTATTTTATGATCCCCACAATGATAAGATTTTGAACATTTTGGTCATAGGCTAAAGAGACCCCTTGTAATAGGGCATAGGATTCTATTTTTTTTTTTGTTGGTTTCCAATCCAAGGCTCTAAGAAAAAGCAAGCTATATGGTTCCTCTAGGGTCGAAAAGAACCCCTCCTACTCCTGCCACCTCAAATTATATTATTTTCTTTCCAAGGAAACCCTCAGAGAAAACCCTCTCAATATTTCCTCATGATCCATCGATGGTAAAAGGGTTAAACCGACGACCCTGATTATGGGGCCTAACCCAGTGGGGACATTGAGTGAGGCCGAACAATATCAACAATATAGCTAGTCAAGGACTTGACCGTGAGACCTATTGCATTATAACCACAACACTCATCCACTCGAGCTAACCTACCGAGCTAAATTATACTATTTATTATCATTATTAATATACAAAAAGAGTTACAAGTAATCCATACCATAACATGTTTTCTATGAAGAAAAATCTATATTTGATTAAAAATGAAATCAAATTTCACTCTTGATTTTCTTTCTCCTATATAGATAATTAACCCAATTCTTAACAACAAATAATAAAATAACATAGATGACTATCTTAAAGCTAGGAATAACTATATGATTTACCATAAAGACTAACATTTCAAAAAGAGAATGCAATCTAGTAATGAACTTGAGGTAGCATAGGCTAATAATCAAAATATCGGTTTGAAGCTATGTTGATGAAGATAGGAGGGATTTCCCTTCCTTAATCGTCTCCAACATCTCTGTCATATTGGTTTATCTCCTTTTTTTTCTTTGCCTTGTTCCTCTTCTTTGGCCTAATATGTCTTCCTTCATCTTATAAATTCTCACTGTTTTCCATGGACCCCCACATAACGTTAATCAAACTCTCATATTTATGGTTCAATTGCTATAGTTTGTCGATAATTTATTTATGTTTTCAGCCCCTAGTTTTTATAATCATGGCAACAAATGTCTTCATATGCCAATACATATCAACTTACTTCAAATAATGTGTGTCTCTGTTGTGTAAAAAACATATGTCTAGAACCCAAGGCATCACCTCTTCATCCACATTATCATTGGATGTATTTCCTCTTTTTTGTCTTACCCTCTTCTATATCTCCTCCACTTCTTGTTTATTGTTTCTTTAAAAACTGAGTCCATCACTCGATTCCTTGAAAACCTTGAGTTCGGGTTGGCTCGAGGTTTATAAGACCTCAAACTTCTTCTATGTCTACCATGATTGGAATCTCCAGGCCCCTCTTCTTGTTTTCCCTTTATCTTGAACTTCTCCCAACCCTGGCTTGTTGGCAATGGACCTCAATTAATAAAATTGAAATTTGACCACAAATTCATTGCACCAAAAGGCCTTGTAATTGCTCTCTCTACTTGGAAAATGACGATAAACACTCCCAGTAGAGACATATATTCTTCTCCCACTCTTTATGAATAAGATTCCCCCCATATCCATTCTAGAATGTATGATGCCTTCTCTAACAACTTTATTAATGTCATTGTACTTGAACCTCTACTAGCAATAATATTCATTTTTATGCGTTTTCCTTGGCTTGGTTGACTATAATCAAGAGTCAAATGGAGGGATTAAGCCATAATGGCCTTCCCTTTTCTCCCCTCCTTACTACACCATTTGGGGACTCCACATCTTTTTCTTGATGTTACAACATTATTTCTACAATTTTTTCAAAGCATTTATTAAGATTTGAGAATCCTGCTCTACAAGCAGGATACCATACCCCTGCTCTACAAGCAGGATACCATACCCCTGCCTCCTAACTATTTGCAACCCCTTCTCTAGAGTTGCAAATTTTTATCCATTATTGGTGTTGTACATGATGAATCTTGCAAAGACTCTTACAATGGTTCTTGACTTGTTATTGAATACTCCTCTAGTTTGTATTGGACCCAAATTCCCATTGAATGCTCCATTAAAGTTAAGTTTGATGAATCCTTTTGGTGGCCAAGAATAATTCTTTAGAGATATTTCTTGCACTTGAGTAAGTTTTGTGGTATTAGTTAATCCTTTTAGATCAATATGTGAAGATTCTATGATTTATTGTTCTTTTCTCAAACACTTTCTATCCTCCTTCCATCTAGATGCCCAAATGGTATCTTTTATTCTTTTTACCATGTCCTTACCATGTCCTTCCAAAGATTTATGCTCTTTGTTTGCATGTTCTTGAAAATTCACTTGTTGTGTTCTTTCCAAATTGACCATAGGATGAATCATGGCAATAGTTTCCAAATTTCGTTCAAAACAATGCTTTTAAAGGGTGCATGATTCCATTGTTCTAGGGTTTTCAAGAGATTCGTCCTATTTCTATCCGACTATCTAAAAGTTATACTCTTATATCCCATAGAGTCACATCCTAGGCACAGGTATTGAAAAAATGTTTTGTCATTTTCTCCTCTTGCTTGAACATATGGCAGATGGAGGTGTAAATGTGGATGAACTTGCAAAGATAAGATATAGCTAGCAAAGTACATACACAGTTTGTAGAAAAATGAGAAAGACGGAAAAAGAGAGAGAGATAATTAAATAATTTTATTAACTGAATGAATGAATGATAAATTACACATGATATACTCCGTATAACTCAACTAATGCGCATTGGAAGAGAGGCCAATGTGCCATAGTGGTGGTCTAGAGTGATCTGGACACACACCGACAGTTACGGGAGTTAACTACCACCTAGTCTAAGTCAACTAGTCTTTCATTCCTTAGTTAACTGACTGAAAGCATCAATAATGCGCCACTCTGGTGATAATCCCAAGGACAATGTGCATTAGCAGTGATGATCCCAATGATGCATAGTGATGGAACCAATGTGGCATCAAGACTCCACTCAACTGATCCAACTGAAGTGTGAACTGAAGAGAATGTTCCCCTTGAATGTAGGAAAATTGACATTCTCCCTAAAATGTAGGAGACTGGATAATGACTAATAAACATAGGGAAAACCTTAGGAAAAATAAATCTTAGGTGTGTGTGAAGTATCTCCAACACCCTCCCTGAACATCACTATGGTGAAAATAAAAGAATGGGTCCCAACAATAAGGCCATGTTAAGTTCCCAAAAATAAAAGACACACTAAAATAAACAAGGAAAGAGGGAAAACCTCATGGGAAAATCCCCCCCTCAAGGTACAATGTATAAAAAAAAGAACTGATAGTTGCTAGGAAATTGTGTCCTTAACTCCAAGACGACTGCGTAGAGAATGCAACTTCTTCTTAGTGAAGGTCTTGGTGAAGATGTTTGCAGTTTATTATGCTGAAGGAAAAAGCTATAGGTCGATGATCCCCTCGTGTACTAAGTCCTGGATGTAGTGCATGTGGATCTCGATGTGCTTCGTCCGCTGCCTCTGAAATGGATCTCTGCAGAACTTCATAGTGCTTTGGTTGTCACACCAGATGACAATCGACTGGTGAAACTGAATGCCCAACTCGGTGATAAAATGTTGTAGCCACATAGCCCGAATGGTTATGTTAACTACTCCTATGTACTCTTCCTCGGTTGAATATAGAGCAATAGCAACCTGCTTCTTGCTCGACCAACATATGGGTTCAGAACCCAAACTAAGTGAGTAACCAGATGTGGACTTGCGATTAATGTTGTTTCCATCCCAGTTAGAATCAGTGAACTCGATGAGTTCAAATGCAGAGTCTACTGCATAATGAATCCCAAAGGTGATGGTGCCCTATACGTATCGAAGGATACGGTTTGCAGCCTTCCAATGTAGCTTATATGACTCTTTCATGAAACGTGAGACTGCTTCGACTGCATAGGAGAGGTTAGGTCTGGAGTGTGTGAGATACAACAAGCTCCCCACTAGATGTATGTACAATGTATTTTCCACCAGTGGAGTGTCCCCACCATCCTCAAGTCTGACTCCTGATAGGAAAGGAGTCGGGGTAGACTTGCAGTCTGTCATGTGGAATCTCTTGAGGAGATCTTGTGCATACTTGGCCTAAGACAATTTGATTCCTAATGCATCCTGACTGATCTCAAGACCAAGGAAGAAATGTAGCAGACCCATGTTAGTCATCAAGAACCTATCATGAAAAATCCTATGGACTATATCAATTGCTGAAGTCGAGCAACCGGTGATCAACAAATCATCGACATACAAAACTAGGAGTAGAAGTGAATTAGCCGTCCTGAGCATGTAAATGTTCAGTTCTAACTTACAACGTACAAATTTATGTGACAACATGTAGGAGTCCATCTTGGAATACCATGCCCTCGGGTCCTGCTTGAGGCCATAAAGTGACTTCTTTAGTCGATAGACCAAAGATGAATCTTGCATGAAGCCTTGGGGATGCTCCATATAGAAATCCTTAGAGAGATCTTCGTGAAGAAATGAATTCTTCATGTCCATATGATGGACTTCCCATCCCTTGGATGCCGCAATGACAAGGAGCAAGTGTATGGAATCCATCTTCGCTACTGTAGCCAAGGTCTCTTCATAGTCAATGCCGTGCACCTGCTGAAATCCTTTGGCGACTAGCCTGGCTTTGTATCTGCTAACCTGCCCATTTGCTACGCTCTTGGTCCTGTAGACCTATCTGTACCTGACAATTTTCATTCCTGAAGGAAGGGGAACCATATCCAAAGTCTGGTTCTCGAGGAGGGAGTTATACTCCTCCTGCATGGCAGATTCCCAGCAGCCTCACCATAGGACTATTGATCTGAAAAATGAACCAAGAAAATATGCCTGGGTGGCATCGGTTCAGTGGTGGTGAGTGAAAGAGGAGGCTCCTCGAAATCATATTGAGTCCTCCGGGTCTCATCTGGATCCCCAACAAGATATCCTCCATCCTAGAGAGTAGTCTTGGTCCACTTGAGCCTCGACTCTGGCTCTGCATTTGCATCTACATGCATTGAATCTACATATGAATGTACTAACTCAATATCTGAATTCTCTGAATTAGAACTCTCATGTGAGGAAGAATCGACATGTGCATGCTCATAATCTCTGATAGGTGGAAGAACAAAAGTGTCTGCATGCGGCTCTTGAGGTGCATGCGAGATACTTTCCTTGAATTGGACACTGCACTCAATGATGAGTTGATCCATAGAGGGATCAATGAGTCTGTATCCCTTCACACCATCTGGGTATCCAACAAAGATACACTCTGTACTCTGTGGATCAAGTTCCTTCCTCTTCTTAGAGGGAATCCTAGCCCATGCATGTGAACCGAATATACGAAAGTGGGTCACTTCTGGTTTGAGGCCGCTGCAAGCCTCGAAGGGGGTTTTATCCTTGAAAGATCTATGGGGAGATATGTTTTGTATGTAGTTTGCACAATTAAGTGCTTCAACCCATAATGTCTATGGAAGTGACTTTGCATGCAACATGCAAGATGCCATCTCTTTCAGGGATCTATTCTTCTCAACAACTCCGTTTTGTTGCAGAGGATAGGGAACCGTGTGCTGTAACTGAATCCCAACCTCAAGATAAATAATTTGTACCTCATGGTTGAAATAATCCCCCCCATTATCTGTTCAGAGGACTTTGATTTTCCTTCATGACCGTGTCTCAACAAGGGCTTTGAAATCTTTGAGATGTTGAAAGACCTTAGATTTTTGCCTGAGAAAGAAAGTCCAAGTGTAGCATGAGAAATCATCAACAAAAATGGGCACGCACCTTGCTTTATTGATTGATGGATGCAGAAAAGGGCCCATGAGATCATTGTGGATCAGATCCAAAGGAGAGGAGGCCTTCTGAGTCTTTCCTTTGTCGAATTTCTCTTGAGGGTGTTTTCCAAGGATACATCCCTCACAAATTCCTTTGGAGAAGTGGATGTCAGGTAGACCTTCAAACATTCCCTGCTTGCTAAGTTGTTGCATGTATCTAAAATTCAAATGCCCGAACCTTTCATGCCATATCCTACTGCTTTCATCAGCATGCGTAAGCAGTAATGCAAAATTTGGTTTAATAAATTCAGAAAATGTGTAGAGTCTAGATTGGTGATTTACCTCACCAGTAGCAAATTTGGAATTGGTTTGCATGTCATAGATATCCACAACATCAGGTGTGAATATTACTCTCTTTTCATTGCCGGAGTTTTTCGTATGATACAAGGAGAGAAGATTGACAAAGAGTTTGGGAATGTGTAGCACATTCTCGAAACTCCTGTTTGTGAGTTCAACTCTCCCTTTGTCGGCGAATTTGGCTGGAGATTCGTCCCTCGTCAGAATAGGAGGACCTTTGCATGCATCCAATGAAGAGTAGAATTCCTTTGTGGATTCCATGTGGTGTGATGCACTTGAATCTACAATCCAAGCATCATGAGAGAAGTTAATGGCAATCAACGCATGGCTAGAATTGCCTTTCTTGGGGTTTTGATCTTCTGGATTCTTCTTCTTGGCACCCTCGGGGATTCAATCTCCAAGGTTGCTTTGATGAAGTATTTGTGCCATTTGATCTATCTTCTTCTGCATGCATGTAGATTCTAGATGGAACTCTCGTTGGTAGCAAGTTCATTTTTCCCCTTTTCTTCCCTTTCCACCTTTAGATCCAGAGGAATCATTGAAGGCTTTTGAGTACCCTTCCTTCTTTGGATTTGCATGTGCCTTCCCTTTGTCTTTGTTTTTAGATTTCTAATTTTGGTAAATGCTACCATCTTGCATATTAAGTGCATGCACCTTTGAGCCTTTGATTTTTCCCATGTTGATGAGCTTGGTCTTCTCTTGCGTCAGAGACTCGATAAAGACCTCAAGAGAGGGCATGGTACAGGTGGCTCCAGAGGCGAGCCTAACTGAATGAAATGTGGATACAAACACTAAGTATTCCGGACCAAGTTTGGAAATAATGGTAAGAACCATTTGTTTCTCCTCCTTAGATTTATCAACCCCGCAAGCCTTGAGTTGCGACAACAAATCCTTATATTTGGTAAAACAATATTGGAGATTGTTGAAGGTTTTTGGATCCAAAGTGAAAAATTCCACCTCGAGTATATGTCTCCTCATCTCATCGTGTTTGCCAAAAATTCCTTCCATGGTGGTCCATAATTCATTGGGGTTTTTACATGAGGATATGTGAAAGAGGAGCTCAAGAGAAATGAGACTGCAAATAGTTCCATACACTTCATCCATTTGATTCAGATACTTGGATTTTTCTATGGCTGATGTAGGTTCGGTCTATATGCCCATGGTTAACCTGTATCCCCTCCTTCAAAGATGCAATTCCATCTTATGCTTCCATGCAAAGAAATTATACGGTGTAAGAATTATTCCATTTTCCCGTTGTCTTCAATCTTTGGTACATGCAAAAAGAGTTTGGTGTGTCTTTTTCCTAGCAATTTGTCAGCTATGATACCATGTAAATATGGATGATCTATCTAGCAAAGGACATACACAGTTTCCAAAAAAATGAGAAAAAGAAAAAACGAGAGAGAGAATCAAAGAATTGTATTAACTGAATGAATGAATGATAAATTACACATGATATACTTTGTATAACTCAACTAATGTGCACTGGAAGAGAAGCCAATACGCCATAGTGGTGTTCTAGAGTGATCTGGACACACACCGACAGTTACGGGAGTTAACTGCCACCCATTCTAAGTCAACTAGTCTCTCGATCCTCAGTTAACTGACTAAAAGCATCAATAATGCGCCACTCTAGTGATAATCCCAAGGACAATGTGCATTAGAAGTGATGATCCCAATGCTGCATGGTGATGGAACAAATGTGGCATCAAGACTCCACTCAACTGATCCAACTGAAGTGTGAAGTGAAGAGAATATTCCCCCAGAATGTAGGAAAAGTAATATTCTCCCTAAAATGTAGGAGACTGGATAATGACTAATAAACATAGGGAAAACCTTAGGAAAAATAAATCCTAGGTGTGTGTGAAGTAGATATCCAACATGAGGGCCCTTCAAATCCCGTACTTAACAATTTATCTTGGGGGAGAACATTTCTTCTATATAGGAGCCATAAAAAGGTGATTTTTTTTAGTTAAATCACTATATTCCAAACTTGCTTCTATATCTTGTGTTTGTCTCGAGATTGAAGCTCGACCTCTAATGCATAGGGTTATTTTATTGAGAAATTCCCCCCTCCTTGCTTACTCCATCTCAAGATATATGAATCCTCTTTAAACAATATTTTACTATTGTTTAGTTCTTCTGACTCTAGGGTTTTTATTTTCCCTTATTTTAGTCATGTAGGCCAACTTTTTTGTGATCTTCATTTTTACCATTCTTTATTTCCCATTTCAATCATTTCCTCTCAGTCTTGGTAGATGTGGGTCCAACCCTAGGATTAGAGTACAATTCCAATATATTTTAGCTCAACTAGCATTAATATTTTGGAATTTTGCTACAATTATTCTTCCCAAAGGAGAGCTATGGTACTTGATCTAACTTCTCAAAAGAAGCATGTTTGCACCAATCCTATATTTTTCCATGCATTATTCTATATCAAGGATCCTTTCCTAATGCCATCCATCTAAATCAAGTCTTCCTCTACTATACCCCACAATGTTTCTTTTCCCTTAATCCATCTCCATCAGAGCTTACCTACTAGTGTGTTTGGATTTCCCTAATACCCAATCCTCTTGAGCATTTAAGCATTCAAACCTTGTCCTAGGCTACCAAGGCCCATTTATTTTCGTTCTTTGGTCCTATTACCCCCCCATGCTAGGGGTAACTAAGGAGTTGTTGTCTCGAGGCCCGCAGGTTGAATACATGGAGTGTCGAGAGACATATGACTGACAGAGCCCACATTGTGCAGACATAACCCGTCCTCTCCAACACACACCCATGTTCATATTCAATAGCCCAACAATGTCCACCACACCGAATTAGCTTCCATAGGACAACATGTCTTGCTTCATGAGGTAACATTTCGAGTCTCATGGTAAGTGTCACTTTAATATTTGAAGCATTTGGGTAGGTTGCAAAGGGTCCTCTCTTGATTGTGAAACAT
>JZKD02S2272953.1:41543-58545 GCA_000966675.3 Picea glauca
AAATGCTCATGAAATTCAACATGGAATACTGCATGCCAACTAATACTCCTATGGCTACAGGAAGCAAGCTAAGCAAAGATGATGAATCAATGGAAGTAGACAAAACATTATATATATCTATGATTGGAATATTTTTGTATGTGATAACGCCAAGGATAGATGTCATCCAAGAAGTTGGAGTAGTTGCAAGGTTTCAATCTCCACCAAGGGAAACTCATGTACGGGAAACTCATGTACATGCAGTTAAGAGAATATTTATATATTTGAAAGGTACTTTGGACTATGGATTATGGTATCCAAAAGGTGAAGGATTTACCTTGACAACATATACTGATGTTGATTGGGCATGTTGTATATATGATAGAAAAATCACAAGTGGGTGTTCATTCTTCTTAGGAAATTGCTTAGTGTCCTGGTTGAGAAAAAAACAATAATCGATCTCTCTGTCTGCTGCAGAAGCCGAATATATTGCAACAGTGTCTTGTTACACTCAATTTCTATGGATGAAAAAAACTTTACAAGACATCTAGGTTTAATACAAGCAACCAATCTTCATATTATGTGACAATACTAGTGCTCTAAGAATTTCTAAGAACCCCATCATGCATTCAAAAATACAACACATCCCTATCAAGTACCATTTTCCAAGAGGAAAAGTTGCAAATTAGGTTGTTAAATTGGATTATGTTCCTACAAAAGAACATGTTGCAAACATTTTTACAAAACCACTTCCCAAAGATACATTTGAGTATCTTAGACATAAGTTGGGATTTATTTCCATTCCTAATTAAATTACACAAGCTTCATCAAAAGTGGGAAGTCGATGGGAGCACAACGAAGAAAAAAACATAGTCTAAGGGGGAGCAACACAACGATAGGAACTATGCAGAAAAATGAAGCATAAAGATAGGGGGAGAAATTTCATAATGCAAGAGAAGGCCACACAATCAAAGGGGGAGAATTATTTGTTTTCAAAGGTGTACACAGTCAGGTAGTGTGTTCCTTTTGTCATTAGTTTCAAAGGGGGAGAATAATATTAGAACCATGTGGTTTTAGTAGTACAGTGACAGGGGGAGAAACTCAACAATAGTGTATAGAAGTATTTCCGACAAAGGAGCAATCTAGTAAATAATTTTTTGGTTTTACTAGGTTGCCATCAATGACAAAGGGGGATATTGTTGAGAAAGATTTATCATTGATGTCAAAGTGACTGTTGATGTGGTAGTATTGATGAGGTGTTATTGAGGTCAATATTTGATTGGTGTATGGTTTTCAAATAGTCCTTGAAGCATGTTAGTTTCTAGTATGTTTGTCTCCATCATGTCTATCAACGTGAATGTTTGCTCGCGATGATCATGCTCCAAGTGGAAGTTTACCATTCATCTTCTTGCAAGCATTCAAAGCAACTCAACTACGGGAATTCAGGTTTCTAGTAATAACGAATTGGTAACATTTTATAAATATTGTGAAGTATAACTACAGGAAGCAACTCAACTACAATAATTCAAGATTTCGGTAATAACATGTTGGGAATTCAAAGCAACTCAACTACAAGAATTTAGGATTTCGGTAATATCGTGTTGGGAATTCAAAGAAACTCATCTACAAGAATTAGGGATTCCAGTAATAATGTATTGGTAACATTTTGGAAAGTTATGAAATCATTTTAACAACCATTTTTCCAAGGTAGGCCAAAGAATGTCTTAACCATGTGCTTTTTTACCACGATGCGTCAACATCTCTTGCAAATAACTTTTGAATAGATCAAGCTGAGTTTCCTTTACATTGGAGGGAAAAAGAAAATTGTACATGTTTGAAAACGAATTGGTTATTTCCACTACGTTTGGGTCCACACATGATTGAGATGATTTGCATTTATAACGATTCAATTGATGAGAAGCAAGTAGTGGTGAGTGGAGTGTGATGATAATGTGAAAAAGGATTTGAAATCGTGTTTCAAGATTTGTTGGAGGTTTTGGGCATGTAAGACGCAAGTATGGGGTTTAGGACTGGACATAATGTAATTTTTATTGCAGGTATGTGTGAATGAAGCATGTTTTGAATTTCTGGGATTTTAAGTTGCATACATTGCAAGGAATATTTTCTTCCACTCTAAAGTCGTAGGAGTTTGGTAATAACAACTACAGGAATAACAGAGCTACAAAAATCACATCTATAGGAACAATAAAGCATAACAATTACAGGAACAACATAGCTACATAAATAACAACTACAAGAACAACAAAGCTACATAAATCACAGCTACATGAACAACAGAGCTACGTAAATCATAGTTGCAGGAAAACTAGAGTTGTTGTCTTTTGTGAAGAAAATAACTATGTGCATACAAGGTCATTACATGGAAATAATTGGTTAGTAAAGTATGAATTATAGATGGTGAGTAATGCACTAAAAATAAAATTGCAGATGTGTGAGAGTACTAAGCACTAAATTTGTAATTAAGCCAATTGTATAAAACAATGAAGAAACAAAACAACATCTCTGTGTTGATGTGATATGTGAATAGATATACTATGAAATGAACAAATACATAATGCAGTAAATATTTACATAGTACAAATTGAGAATCATTTTTACTGCAAGGCGACAGGGTGGTGTAAGGAAGAGGATTAATGTCATCAACAACTTAACATGTTGGTGCTTGGAAGCTTAGCGTCTGCAGATTGTAAGTGGATGCTTACAACAAGGATTCGTGTCCTCATCTTCTTAACAGGTTGGTGCCTGGCAAGTTGGTCCTTGCATATTGTAATTAGTTGCTTACAGTGAGGACTGGTGTCCTCAACATATCAATAGGTTGGTGCTTGAAAAGTTGTAAGTGGGTGCTTACTACAGGGATTGATGTCCCTCACGGGTTGAATCTTGTAAAGAATGTAACTCTTTATTATTATAAGAAAAAAAATTCATGGTTTTATCCCTTATTGGGTTTCCACGTAAAATATATGTGTATTGTGTCTTTGTGTTATGGTTATTTCTCTGCATTGCTTATGATGGACTATGTGATGACTAGTTAAGGTGGTAAAAAAAAGTAGTTAAAATATGTCCAGTACTGATTCACCCCCCCTCACAGTATTGTTGAATATTCCAACAAGAAGGAAAATAAAGACTAGTGTCTATATCCTATTGGGTTAACGAGACAACCAATACTACTTGAGGCTCGGTTCTTGCAAAGAATTTTGGGATTCTAGGAAACCCTAAGGTGTACCTAGATAATTCCCCCAAGAAAGTCTTGATGTTCCAAGATATAGATGGTGATAGGTGTGTGTTACTATCTCCTTAAGTAGCAAGACGTATCCTTTACACCATCTTAAGGTAGGAGTTGGAAAAAAATGAATCTTTTCCAAACTGAATACTCTAGTCTAGATATAGAAAACTAAAACCTGTAAGGACAATTTTTTTCTTATGAATCTCCTCCACTATATCTCTTTGCTCCTCTTGTGGCTCCTTGCTAGATTTCTCGATCCACCTTCACATGTTACAAGTAAAACCCTCTTGTTATATTCCTCACAAAAAAAAAGTTCTCAAGAAAATATTAGGCCAAACTATTAACACAATAAAAATTAGTCAAATGATATATCTTATTCTCCAAAATCTCTTTACAAATTAGGGTTATGCATTAATTAAATAGGTGAGGTTCCCTTCTAAACTATGTCTAGAAAACAAGCCTACCACCAGGCAGCAAAACAATTTCTAGCCTAGAAATAAAAAAATTAGAAGAGATCTAGTTACACAGATTAGGAAAAGGGACCATAGAGATCAAGGTGATCAACATATAAGACCCCCTTTCCAAAACAACTACGCAAATGAATACTTTGATCAAATGATCCAAGACTAGATGCATTGTTGCGAAGATACAAATACATATGTGTTCTTAACAAAGGGAGAACACAATCAATTCATGGATGCGAATGATGGTTTCATGATGGAGAATGATGATACATTGTCTTTTGAAACAAAGGAGTTCAGGAAAGGATATCACAATGCAATCATGCGGTTTCGAAAGCAATATAACCTCAGGAGTAGAAAGGCACTTGCAGAGCCTCCGAAGAAAAATCCCACAAAGGAAACCTAGGCGAATACTCCTTCTTCAAGCCAACCTGGCAACCAAAGAAAGATAATTCAGCAAGGGACGTGACGGAGAAAGGAAAATCAAAGGAAGAATCCCTAAAGAAAGTGCCTGAGGCAAGTAAGGAAACGAGCATCAAAGAGGTAGATAAAGCCCCTCCTCCTTTTAATTTTGAGAGCGAAATGGCCAAAATCAAAATCTTTGTTCCTTTTAATGATCTAATCAAGAAGGGAGAGTATAGAAACCAGATCATTAATATGTTAAATATGGAGGAAGCTCCCGACACCCTGAACATCCAATACGACCACCCTGCCATCTTATTTGGTCCGCGTGTAGAATAAAGTGGCGATACTGATGATGCTCCTCCTTTCTATCCTAGTCTCAAAATTCATGACATGAATTTGCATAACGCCATGTTGGATTCGGGCGCGTCACATAATCTCATGCCAAAAGTGGTCATGGATGAGTTAGGCTTGGACGTCACAAGACCTTATAAAGATCTTTTCTCTTTCGACTCAAGAAAGGTGAAATGTTTGGGTTTGATCAAAGACTTGGTCGTGTCCTTATTTCAAATTCCATTGAAGAATTTGCTCATGGACGTGGTGGTTTCTGACATTCCCGTAAAATTTGGCATGTTGTTATCCAAATCTTGGGTCACAAAATTAAAATGAACCTTGCAGATGGACATGTCTTATGCTACCATCTCTGATTTTGGCCAAGAAAGAAGACTGTATAGAGAGGTGTTGCTCAAGTACATGGTGAGTAGAAAAACCCAACTGAACAATCATCCTATCTTCTCTTTTGACACCAAAGTTGGCTCCTCTATTTTTTGGAATGACTTGAGTTTTGAAGAAGGGGAACCAGTAACTGTCATGACGGTCAAAGACAAGGCCGAGATTCAAACAGAGGAAAGCGCAGATTAGATAAACCACATAGAAAATGAAATGTGGAATATGAGCTTTGACGGAGCTGTCAGCAGGGAGGAGCCAGAGCTGATTTGTGGGTCAACCCTCCCAAAGTGGGCACAAAAATATTCTCTTACAAGCTCTTCTTTGATTGTACAAATAACATGGCCGAATATGAGGCACTAATTTTGGGTTTGAGAACTTTTAAGGAATTGGGTGCTAAAATGATAGCAGTGCATGAAGATTCTGAGCTCATCATAAATTAAGTAAAGGGTATATATTAGTCCAACCATCCCAGACTAAGAGCATATAGAAATCTAGTGATGGATCTCCTTGAAGAGTTCTCAGAGTATAATTTTTCAGTGATCCCTAGGGGGCAAAATAAAATTGTAGATGCCCTGGCCACCTCAGCTTCGGTGTTCAAATTTCCAATTTTTAACAATAAGAAGTATGAAATTGAAGTCAAACACAGGCCCGCAGTACCCGATAACATAAAATATTGGAAAATATTTGAAGATCACAAGCAAGTGGAGAGATTCCTCCAAATGAGTGACGAGTTCGCTAACATGAATATTGATGATGAGTGTTGTTGTGAAGAGGATGAAGATGCAGCTACACGCAGTAATGAAGACCCATTTTAGAACCAGATGGTTGGAAGGGATATAATGCAGCTAAAAAACAACATTATCCCCAAAGGTTTGGTCCCATTAGAAATTGTTTTTGATGAAAATGATGTAGCCAGAAATCCGAGAATCACTACAAACGATGAAGATATCAAGGATTGCAACATCAGTACTCGAGATAATCCTAAGATAATCAGACCACCAAAAACACTTAGTCCAAAAATAAAGCAGAGGTATATCAACCTCATGAAATATTTCCCCGACGTTTTTGCATGAATTTATGAAGACTTGAAGGTGTATGACACTGGAGTAATTCAACATGTAATCCCCATCAAGGAAGATCAGAAACATTTCAAGAAAAATTTGAGACGAATCAACCCTCTGTTGCTGTCGCTGATTGAAAATGAGGTAAATAAACTATTGGATGCCAAAATTATTGTTTCTTTGAGATTTTCAAAGTGGTTGGCTAACCTTGTGCCTGTAAGGAAGAAAAACGAAGAAATAAGGTTATGTGTGGACTTTCAGAAT
Organism: Picea glauca; assembly: GCA_000966675.3. Taxonomy (NCBI): domain Eukaryota; kingdom Viridiplantae; phylum Streptophyta; class Pinopsida; order Pinales; family Pinaceae; genus Picea; species Picea glauca. The sequence goes on from JZKD02S2272953.1 coordinate 47,684, forward strand.
CTGAATAGAGTGTCTCTAAAAGACAACTACCCGCTTCCTAAGATGGATTACATCCTACAGAAGGTGGTTGGATCCCAGAAAATGTCAATGTTAGACGGTTTTTCTGGTTACAAGCAGATCATGGTGCACCCAGAAGACCAGGAGAAGACAACCTTTACAACAACTTGGGGTACGTTCATGTATGAAAAAATGCCTTTTGGGTTTCTGAACGCTGGAGCGACTTTCCAAAGGGCCATGGATATAGAAATTGATGAGGAGAAAGACAAGTTTATCGTGATTACTTCGATGACATCACAGTGTTTTATGATTTCAATGAGCAACATCTTGAATATCTGAAGAAGGTTTTCCAGAAATGCAAAAAGTTTGGCATCTCATTAAATCCAAAAAAATCAAATTTCGGTATGCAAGAAGGAAATTTGTTGGGACACATCATCTCAAAGGAAGGTATAAAGATAGACCCCAACAGGGTGGAAGGGATTCTGAAGATCAACACTCCCAGGAGCAAGAAAGAAGTGCAATCTTTCCTAGGAAAGATAAATTTTATGAGAAGGTTCATTCCAAACTTGGTCTAAAGCACATCACGAATATGCTTAGGAAAGGTAATAAGATAAAATGGAATCCTGAAGCCAGAAAATCGTTTGAAGACATCAAGGTGGCGCTAACCAAATCTCCAGTGTTATCCAACCCATATTTCACAAAGGACTTTATCTTATTTTCCTTTTCCTTAGAACACACCATCGATGGTGTCTTGTTACAGAAGAATGAGTAGAATTTAAAAAAGCCTATAGCCTATTTCAGTAGGAAATTGAGAGACTCCCCACTAAGGTATGATATCATGGAAAAACAAGGATATGCCTTGGTGAAGGCCCTCAAGGAACTCATGAATTATATACTACATTCTCGTGTCATCGCTTATGTGCTTAGCAATTCTGTCAAGGATATCCTGACTCATCTCGACCCTGAAGGGAGAAGGGGTAAATGGATCACAATCATGATGGAATATGACCTCAAAATCAAACCTACAAATATGACTAAGGTCCAGGGGCTTGAAAAATTGATGGCACAGTCGAATTGTGATGTCTTGGGAATAAATTTCATTACTGATCTGTCGGAGAATCCACAAGAAGAAACGGTTCTGCAGGTATCTCATAAATTCATCGATTCGCCTTGGTATGCTGAATTTGTCTACGTGTTAAGGAATTTGAAAGCTCCTCCAGGGTTGAGCAAAACCAAGCCTACATTTTTTAAGTTGAAAGTGGCTAAGTTTTGCATCCTGGACAACTCTGTGTATTGGAAGGATCCATGAGGGATCTTACTGAATTGTTTGCTGGAGAAAGATACAGAACGGGCTATGAAGGAGTTCCACAAATGAGACTGTGGGGGGCATCATTACTGGAAGACTATTGCGCAAAAAATATTGAGGGTGATATTATGTTGGCCTAGTATTTATGCGGACATATACAAGGAAGTTTCCAGTTTCCACGAATGCCAGATATTCGATGGGAGAAGGAAGTTGCAACCCTTGCCTTTAAATCCTAGCTCTGTCGAAGCACTGTTTATGCAATGGGGTCTAGATTTTATAGGAGATATGCATCTGCCATCTTTAGCTCAACATATATGGATACTAATGACCACGTACTACTTCACCAAATGGATCAAATTGGTCCCCACAAGGCAAGCTACCGACAAAGTTATCATTCAATTTTTAGAGACCAATATCCTCTCTAGATTTGGTTTCCCAGTCAAGATCATCATGAACAATGCAACGGTGTTCAAATCTAAGAAGATGGAGAAGTTTTGTAACGATTAAAAAATAACTCTGGGACATTCTATGGCTTATTACCCACAGGGTAATGGATTGGCAAAATCATCTAACAAGAGTTTGACCAAGATTATTAAGAAACTTCTGTAGGACAACAAGAAGGCTTGGCACAAGAAGCTTATCTACGTGCTATGGGCCGGCATAATCACTACCAAAAATTCCATATCCACATCGCCTTTCCAAATTGTATATGGTGCGGAAGTAGTTTTCCCCACCTCATTGGGATTTCCAGTCAGGATATTGCTGCAAGAGCAAGAATCCGAACCAAACAATGCTCAAAGGAGGATAAACCAATTGGTTAATGTGCAACAAATGAGGGAACAAGTTTTCAACCAATCACAACTTCACCAAGATAGATTGAAGAAGATTTTCAACAAACACACTAAGCAAGAGGATTTCAAGGTAAATGATCTTGCACTGAAGTGGGATGCGAGGAATGAAGACAAAGGGAAATATGGAAAGTTTGATCATCTTTGGATGGGGCCATTCAGGATTGTCACGTATCACATGAACAACACATATTTGCTACAAGAACTTAATGGAGAGCTCATTGGTGGGGGACCTATGAGTGGCAGATTCCTTAAACATTATCTGGTTTAGTAAGTCATTTTCATTCTGTCATGTCATTGTAAATAACCATTTTTTGTTTTTTCAAAGAAGGCGTTTCGAGTCAGTAGTCAACAGAAAATTGAAGCCCGAAGTGAAGGCCCTACGTTTATGCTGAGTTTGGTCATGACTGTGTAAAGAAGGTCTGGGATGAGTCTTTTTTGTTATTTTAGATTTTGCAAATCAAATAAATCCCAATGGTCAGGCACCTGGTCTATTGTTCTTTGCCACCTCACCGGGAGGATAGCATCCCCATTGGAGCCAACAGTTAGCACTGTAATTTTTTCAGTTAGAGTCAGTCCTAGATGAGTCGTAGTTCATGTGTCAAAGTGTGTGAAGTCAGGTACTAAATAATAAATGGGTTGAAGTTAGAAAGTGGAGGTTTTGGCCCTTAGAGTCAGGAAAGGGCGTCGTAATTATTCATATGTGACTTGTAAAGGTCTTTTTCCCAAAAGATCGAGTCATGTCATAAAGAGGGAATTTACATGCCAGAGGTCGAGTTAAGTGGTTGGAATAAAGTTCACGTCGACGAAAATAACGACCATCATCACCTAATTATGAAGTCAGAAAGGTTAAGAAATCACGACACTCATATCACGTATACTCTGCAGCTCTTATCATTTGTACTTTGCACACTTCAAAGTGTACCCATCGCGAGATTTTTCTGCGCAAATATTCAGTCTACTTCCAAACTTCTCATCACCATGGATTTATTTTCCTCCACCATGATTCCATCCCTCACTCGTTCAAGTATAAATACTAGTCACCCTGCATGTTTCTCCTTTCCCTTCCGAGTTTGTGCGTTGTCTGTGATTTTTTCTGCAAGTCCTGGGTCTTTTCATTGTGGGAAATCTGATTTCCATCGGTTGTGTTGTGAGTCTGTTCATTCAAGTTGTCGTGTTTCCTTCGTTTCCAGTCATGGTTTGAAGCATGTTTGAGTTCGCCGCGAGCTAGTGCATCAGACGATAGTTCTTCTCACAGTTAGTCTCTCTTCTTCAGAGTTCTTTCCTGTGGCACTGAATTTATTTCCATGTCTCGCTACAAGTATATAAACGCCTTGCCACCACGCCATAATTTTTTTCTCACTTCCCTACTGAGGTGAGCCTACCATTGTTGTTTATCACAATGTCGATCTCCTTATGTGCCGAAATTTTTCATAACACCTGGCGGCCACGCAATGAACTCCTAGAGTTGTTTTTGCTTGTCGCGCAAAGTTTCTGTCACTGCCATTTTGACAGGTCTCTGTGAAGTATATCATTCTCCATTTTTCATGCAAAGAGGGTTTTATCATTCATTATCACACGTGCAAAACAAATACACATTTGCATCATGAAAACATCCTAAGACATAAGGAAGAAGGCGCAAAATGGTGAAACCATGAGGTCCGAACCTTAGAACTTGCATTAATCAATGAAGATCCAAATATCAGGGCATCTTTTGAACAGGTCATATGTATGTGTTGTTGTGAGAAGATCAAAGGATACAACGCGAAGCTGGTTGAACAGTTCTCTCTTAGGTTTAATGGGTTTTGTGCGACCATTGTGGCAATCACATTCCAGGTGACGGAGGAAACTCTGTCAGTCGTGAAAGAGATCCCTCCGCGTGACGAAAGGTGGTACAAGGGCATGCCTTTAGACGCATTATGCTATGAAGACTTTATCAATCCAAATTGCCTGAATGGGAAAATTGGAGTGGGCCTTCCGAGTTGGTATCTTCGGGAGCCTTTCCAAAAGCTCCTAAAGGTGATTAGAAGGTATTTCACCTATGAAATAAGGTCTGACAGAATATACCCACATCACATCAGGTTGTTGATGCACTTCACAGAGAAAGGGCCTTTGAACTTACCTTTCTTCTTGCATTGAATCCTAGAAAGGATGGTAGATAGAGTCCAGGATTAAGCTGACCAGCCAAGGAAGAACTTATTCCATATATTATTGACCAAGTTGGTGGTAGTCGAGGAATTGAGAAGGCTGGGCAAAGACTGGGATTGATTTCTAATTTCAGTCGGCATCCCCAAGGACCCCAAAGGAGACTTCCCTCTACCCATAGGGGAAACGAAATTTCACAGTGCGGGGGAAAGAATGGAAGAGGTCGTAGTAAATGGAAAGACAATAGAAGACTCGTCATCCCAACAACCAACAACTCGAAAAAGAGGTAGGCCAAGGTTGATTAAGAAGCTCGAGGAGACCCAAGCTCCCAACGAACCGTGCACCAAGTTTGTTGCTGAGAAGTTACTCATGCACGTTGTTCGGCTAGAACCTATTGAAGGTTCAAGCAGGGGGATTAGTGAAATATGGATAAGGCCGGGAACTGAAAACATGGAGATTCGGGAGTTGTCGCAGTAGCTGAAGCAAGCACAACTCTCTATTGCCGAATTGTATCAGGAGAACAGAGAATTGAGAAAATAGTTAGCAAAAAAGACTGTTGAAATGGCAATGTCACAAAGTCAAGAAGGGAATGAAAATTGGCTCAAAAGACAACTCAGAGAAGCGCAAGACGTAATCATTCAGTTGTGTGAGGAATAAAGGATGTCAAAGGAAATAATCATGGAGCACTTCAAGGAATGTGGACTGACCATGGATAACGTCCACACGACTCTTGCTAGTGCTCAAACAAAGATGAAAGGGAATGCAATCTTGTGGAGACAAGTGAAGAATCTGAAAAGATGAAACTGGTCTCTTAGGTAAACACTTAGAATATTAAGGTTGCAGGTGAGGCCAAAGGCATGATTAACATGACCCCATTTTTTCTTTTTTGAACGAGGCACAACATTTTTCTCCCCTCGTGTATTATTCCCTGCCGAGAAACAAGAAGTTTGACGGGCACTCGCGCGGTGGATATTTGTCATGAAGATGTTGTAAAATCACCGGTTGAGAAGGACAAGTGTAGGTGAAACACATGACAGTTTTGGAGGAGATATGTGGTCCCTTGATCGTCGTCTCCACCTGGAAATCATGAGTGACAACCAACAAACGTCTGCCACACCAACTCGCCACGTGCATACTATAGCTAGTGATTGCGCAAAAACAACCAGAGATCGTTACACTGGGTAGCATAGTTTCTGATAGTGCACTTGATCATTCGGGAAACCACTCAAAGGGGAAATGTCGATGCATCACCTCTTGATGATTGAATCTTACTTATGATTGAGCGATCATGAAGAAGGTGTCGCTTATGACATGATTGGGTGCAGTCGGGTTTCGATTTTTAGTAAAATCTATTCGAAAGGTCATCTGGCAAGGAATAACCAAAACCGAAATTTTAGGAGTAGTTTGAGGCATAACATCCCAAGGGGGCACAATTTTTCTATATATTCTATCCTTTCAATGTAAGTCGGTTTGGAAAAGTAGTGTATATAGTAGACTATTGAATGTAATCTTTGAACCCGATTGAAATATAATGCAAAAGTCCCGAGGCTTTGATGAAAAGATTCTAATGGTGGTGGTTTGATGTATTGTGATCCCATCTATGTATGTACTTCATGTTTACTGTATATTCATGCCTTTCCTTTGTTTAAATTGGACCGTTTAATAATTCTAGAATTCATCATGCGGTGCTTTAGACTTCGTCATTTAAACTCTGTGTTTTCTTCTAGGTAATTCAGAATTAATCTTTAATGGTGCTATGAATTTCTTTATGTACTCTTTCTTTCACCACACACAATGAAATTTGAACTGAAATACCATTGCATACTTAGCATTTATCCTCTCAAAGATTCATCTGCTAAGTCATTAATTTCTCTCGATTTCAGGAGGTTGACTCCATAGCCCAAGGTTCAGTATTTCCTTGCCAGCGAAACCAGAAACATTTCACAAACACAATAAATCTAGCCGACAATTCAAAGCCATTATATGTTAGAGACTAAGTCTTAGAGAGAACCCTCTCTAGGTTGGAAAGGCTAGTTTCCAATCTTAAAGTTGGTCTGTAGGTTACCTCGGTCATTTGTTTTCTCGGCCAAACAAATTTACAGAGTTCTAACACCATCTAATGTGCCTCACAAGGTATGAATTTCTTCAAATCTTCCAACAACTAAAATATCCTAGGGTAGGCAATGTTCTTTACTTGAGGGACACACTTTTCTCAGCCAAACAAATTTACAGAGTTCTAACACCATCTAATGTGCCTCACAAGGTATGAATTTCTTCTAATCTTCCAACAACTAAAATATACTAGGGTAGGCAATGTTCTTTACTTGAGGGACACACATTGCTTAAAAGATGGTCTTAGTAGTGGATCAAATAACTTCTCTAAAATGATGGCCTCGAAGTTAGTAATGATGCTTGCAGGAGAAAAAAGGTGTCCAAAAACTGCAAATCTTCAAAGATTCTATGGTTGTTATCAATTGAATTAAAGGTGTGAATGTCATAGAAAATTTCCTATTGAAACATATATTTGAGGAACTTAAGTATTTTGAGACTTCTTTTGTTCATGTTACTTTTCAACATGTTTATAGGGAAAAAATGAGTTGGAAAATGGACTCTTAAAGGCTAGCATTTCCATGGATACAAGAAAATGGTATATATGGGAGGTTTAGGTTGGCCATTCAAAACCATATGATCATCAATCTATCTTTTAGCTATTTTCCATAGTCACTTACTTTCAATGTTCCTATTAATCTCTCTTTTTTTGGTTATTTCTTTAATTAGTCCAGGTATCCTAATATGAATGTTGTAGTTTTATTTTTGTTCTTACTTGAGAACCCAAGGGTAATATTTTTTTGAACTATATCATGACAGTATGGTATTTTTTGAATAGTTTTTGTATTGAAATATAAAATTTAGGTTTTGAGGAATTATTAATAGGGTTATGGTCATGTTTCTTCATAACAATCTTATAGGTAGAGTACAATTTTTGTAGGAAGTTTCAAATGCGTCCCTTTTTTAATCCAATGATCTTTGTTGGAAGATACTACAAGACATGCTGTTAAGCATATGAGAAATGTAATTATGTTATTTTTTTTAATCCGAGGAAAAATGTTTAAGATTAGTTATTGATTTTAAAATACAAATTTGTTTATACATGAAGGTACAAACACATGTTGCAATGTGGACATATGGTCGTCATTTTAGAGTGAAGAGTGTGGATCATGGCAAACAAACATGTGGTTGTGGAGTGTTTGATGCATTTGATCAAACAAGTTATGCAAATTCAAGAGACACACACCTAGTAGAATGATAACTTGATCATGTTAGCACCATTATGAGATAATTGTATTGGATTATAGGTCCTTTAAATGTGTGGCTTTTAAATGTAAATGATTTGATATTTTTATGGATTATTTTATTAGACATGACTTAGATAATGAATTATATTTTACTTGACATATGTATTAGAGAAATGATAACTTCTTAGATCGAACCATTTGTGCTTAAAGAATAATGTGATTGGGTTTTCTTCCATCTTGATGTCTCTAATGAAAATTTGCGGTTTATTACACTTATGGGAAAAGGGTTTTTGACAATAATGTACTTGATACAATTGTTGCACTAAGTCAAGGACAAGATGATGTAAATCTAAGTGGTGAATTGCATGTAGGTGAACAAGTAGAATTAAAAATGTAGTGATGTCAAGTATTCATTGTACTTTTACTATAAAAAAAAATATGCACATACACATATGGTGGTTTCATAGTGTTATTTTGTGAATTTCTATGAATCAGAGTTTATATTTTAATGATTAGAAATCACTCAATATTTGTCTCAATCAATGGACATACAAACACATGAGCACCAAATCTATATAGGATAAAATGATAAAAGCCACTAATGTTTGAGAGTTTTGATTACATAAATATATGATTTACAATATCTTCATTGTTTGCAAACTCAGTTGACTAAGATTATAATTAATAATTTATTATAATTGTTAATAATAATGATGGTAATATTATTAAATAATTATTCTATTAATTAATAATAAATTATTTTAAATATCTCATAATTTAATACTCTAATAATATTCACTTATATTTAATAACAATAAAGTTTATCAATTAAATATAATAATTTTATTGAATTAAAAATATATATATATGATTTGTTTAAACTCTTATGATTTATTATTAAACTAGACATCTGAAAGCATATTGAAGAACTCCATAAGAAAGTAAGAAACACTGTAAAATTATAATAATAATAAAGTGATATTGTACAATGCATCGAATCACTAATACGGCATTTACAATGAGTTATTTTGAGCACCCTCCTATCAATGATAAGTTGAAACTCTTTAAAAGAATGGTCTTGGAATGGTGTGCTAATACAACCATGTGGATCTACGCTTGTATGTAGTTATTTGTTGCAGCGAGTAATAATGGGTTGTAGAGTACTTTGCTACTATTAGTGTTGTTTCGGATGCAATCCTGATGTCATCTCAATACATTTTAATATGGAAATGTTGATGCATATAATGTTTTTTTAATGTTTATAATGCACATTTAATGTAATGTTGATGGCATAGAAATTTGTTTTTATAGTGTTTTTGGTGTCATGCCAACTAAAATGCATTAATTAACACTTAATCACAATGTGTGTCAACAAAAATAATTAGGTCTGGGTTTTCAAGGCATTAATAACTAGAATCTTAATTTTTTTGCATCAACAACTTTAATCTCAATTTTTTTATTAATATCTTATCATGTTTTTTCATATAGGGGGTTTTAAAATTGTGAAAAATAAATTCAATATATTGTAGGTATTTGTGAGGTTTCAAAGGGGTTTATAGGTATTGGTGGATATAAAAAGTGCTACCTAGTTAAAACATTTTTTTTTTATCGGAAAAATATATTGAGAGGGAGGCTCAACAAAATGATTTTGAGAGGTATTTATTAATATCTAGTGAAATTAGGGGCATTGGTTTATAGGTATTGGTGGATATAAAAAGAGCTACTTATTAAAAATAAGAATTTTTTTATTGGAAAATGTATTAAGAAGGAGGTTTCAAAGGGGTTTATAGGTATTGGTGGATATAAAAAGTGCTACCTAGTTAAAACAATTTTTTTTTATTGGAAAAATAAATTGAGAGGGAGGCTCAACAAAATGATTTTGGGAGGTATTTATCAATATCTAGTGAAATTAAGGACATTGGTTTATAGGTATTGGTGGATATAAAAAGAGCTACTTATTAAAAATAAGAAATTTTTTATTGGAAAAATATATTAAGAAGGAGGTTAAAATAATTTTTGGGGAGGTGTTTATCAATATTTAATGAAATTAGAAACATTGTTTAATATCCCATAAATACATGTATTTACCAAATAAAAACATAGTATATAAACTCTAGACTTATCTATGTTCCATATTCCTTCCCTTCATTTTCTTCCATCTATTATTTTCCCTAAAATTTCCTTAAGGTGGAAGCTTTCTTCTTCACTTACCTTGTGAAAATTCTTCTCATACTCTGTAAAAAGTTATTCCATACATTTTTCCAATAAAAAAAATCTTATTTTTAATAAGTAACTCTTTTTGTATCCACCAATACCTATAAACCAATGCAGTTACAATCAGATTTGCACACATTTCTTTAACATCTTAAATTTCAAAACATCTTTTTGATACCAACTTCACAAACTATTCAAATCCATTTTGAAAACGCTCTGACAAAGAAATGAATGTTCCAAATGGGCTTTACATTGAGACAGTTTAGTTATCTGTGAATTAAAATTGCAACCTGAAGATTAAACTGTTTGATTGTTTGGACTGTACAGATTGCAAATTTATTTCAGAAAAAATAAGACGTTTTAGCTGTAATTTAGACTACACCAATTTCTAAGACAACGTATCGATGTTGAAGCCATTTCCAGACTCGTCCATGAAGTGAGCAAGGAAGCGGGCGCCTGCAACGGAAGCCTCTGTAGTCTTGACATAATTGAAAAGAGCCCTGCAAAACAAATTGATTTCCGATTGAAAGAACCTCCTTATCTTTTCGCGTGCTTCTTGAGAACGTTGACAGAGCTTATCAAATATTTTCACAACCGTCTCAATTGCCACAGAAGCCGATACATTGTCAGGATTATCTCTGATTTCTTCCATGGAAGAAACCACCGATTTCAACGTAACGAACAACATCTCGATGATTCCTACCTCGACCATACGTCGGCAGTTTTCCTCGTTTTCGGAGAGGAGTTCTAGGGTTATCAAGAGTTTCTGGTACCACCCAACTATGAAATGCTCGGGCACGGGCCACATATATATCACCAGTGCTTCTATAATTTTTTCTAATTTTCTTGCCATGGGAACGATATCAGGGCTGTTCACGACCAGACCGTGCAATAGCATTACGAATCCTATTTGGAATTCCTCATTATCAGACAAGTCGGAGTCCAATATTTTTTTAATTGGGTCGAGAAGGGAATACTCGGGGTGTATGCCCGTGTTGGGGACTAGCAATTCAACGTCATCATCCACATGAGCAACGATAGATAACGTTGTCAACA
>JZKD02S2272953.1:112195-130718 GCA_000966675.3 Picea glauca
GGATAAGGTGAGGAGGTTAGGATGATCCCACTAAATCATGAAAGCGAGTAAGATCCAAACCATTCGGATGCCACCTCGCCATAGAAGCTTCTCCTTCTAGAAGATTTGAGAAAACACTTGTTTTTCTCACGTGTAGGCATTCTTGCACCCTGCCTATAGAGCAACCTACGAACATCTCACACCCTAGCTATGGTGCAACCTACGAGAATCAGGCATTCTCGCACCCTGCCTATATAGCAACCTGCGAACTTCCTTTTTTACAGGGCTTTTATAAGGGAAAATGCAACTTCTTTTCTCAGGAAAAGTTCTTCTGCCTTCCTTCTTCAGGAACTCAAGCCACTGACCCCTCTGAAGGAAATAGATAGGTTTACCTCATTAACGGTCATAGGGATGATGAAAATAATGTGTAACAGAATGGTACTATCAAACCAGTGATCTACTGATCTTGACACAGAGTTGTCAACTCTCTTGACCTTCTTGACCAGCATTGACGTCCAAACCACATGTGGCCTAGATCTGATCTCAAATTGGGTATCTGCTAACCTAGCTAGCCACTCATATAGCTCCTAATGGATTCCTCCAAAGAAAATCTTGTGTATATCAATAAAGATATATCTTTCCAACCAATCCTTTGTACTAAGATTAGGGTTCTTGTTTTGGGCTTCATCGAAGTCCTTTTCTTGATCTTTTATCCACTTTTGAATCTTTGTCTTCAATGGAAACCACCTTGACATTCCCTCAAGAAGATTCATGTCCTGACAATGGAACCATTTGTTGGCACAGGGGCAGACCCAGGGTTCAACGCTATAACCAACAAGCCCTAACTATTGGCCCTTTCGGTAACACCTGCGAGGCAGATGCAGTCTCACCTGAAGTAGCTATGGGGGGGTTGCAGGATAGAGATGTCTACAACCAAAGGGAACACCAAGTGGATCTATTACAAGAGCAATACGACATTTATATATCACTTACCAGTTCAGATCTACTCTCCAGAACTATCTATCAGATCTAACACGGTAATGTAATAACGGTATACCAAATGAAAAAGAACAGAGCATCAATCACACACACAACAAAAGATATACATGGTTCACCCTCTCTCTAGGGATACATCCACAGAACTGTGATTTATAATATATTAAGATGAAGCATACAGTTCTTGTTTATGCTCTCAGATAGTAGATCTTCTTTCTTCTCCTCTCTGTCTCTCCCCTTCCTACGCACCCAGTTGTAGGACTGATCTTCACACCTAGTTGAAGATCTTACAATACCAAAAGGCTCTACACTCAGTACTTCTCTCTCACACAATAGTACTCACTTGATCACACAATAGTAATGAATCCTCAATCAAATTAGTACCAACACTAACAACAACCCATCCCAGGTCCTTTAGACCTCTATTTATACATTTCAATAGCTCACCGACGGACTTAGGTCGATACCTAAGTGTCAAAACCCTAGATACAAAAACCCTAGGTGTCTAAAACCCTAGGTCAACTTGACCTACGTTTTCAAGGCTTTGTCAACCTGTCTTTCCTTCATTCTCGTGCGGTGCTCCAAAGCATCCAACAGTAGATTTTTCCCCTTGTTGAGTTGTCCATGATCCATATTCCTTGATGATCTGTCATCCTCGGTCTCCTCGTCCAATGCCTTTCTTTTTCTTACTTTGCTCCATCTTTTCTTCTCTTTTACTCACTTCGACCCAGTAACAGTCACTGTGTCTTCCACGCAGTTCGTGTTTTGCCTTTTCTTCCTTGATATTTTCTTACTTCCATAACCAAGGGCCAACAATAGTTTTCTCTTCCATCGTGGTTGTTTGTATCGGAATTATTAAGAGAGGCATGTTCCAAAATAGGAGCAGGCGCGACCACTATTTGGCTTGTCATCTTTCTAGTTTGAATATGGGACAATTTGTCACCTATATAAATCATCCCATTGATTTAAACTAATTCACTACTAAACTTATTTAAGATAAAAAAAACAAATTAAACAACTTGCAAAACATTTTGAAGACTATTTCTCACAGTACAATTTACCAAATTTCTACAGTAGCAACATTTAGAAAAATTTTGGCAGAATTGCAGAGAATTGAGGTCAATTATGTCTTAACGGGGTTATAATGTTGCCCAAAAATCCTTAACCCATGAAAAAATAATTCAAAATGTGTTATAGATTTGATTTGGTTAGAGTAGTACAATATGTCGTAACTACTTTGCACAGACAACTCCGTGTTCATGACCATTGTTGTATCATCAGGGAGGCGAAAATGATAAGTGAAGGAAATCGTCTATGTCATCATCAATAAATTACAATAAATAAATGAGGCTCAGTTGGTAAGAATTGGGAGACAATCTTCCGATGACAACATATTTCGTCCAGTGGTTAATATCGAAGAAAATGCTAAGGGGTAGAAATGAGTTCATTGGATCTTGTAATTTGACCACTAAGGACAAACCTTTCCTTTTCATCTTTTGAAATTCTATTAAAATAGTTTGAGTGGTCCAGGTAAAGGAAAAGGGATAACTTTTAATGGATTTGATGTCATCGCCGGGTGCTAGATTGATCTAGACCATCCAAGAGTACCGAGGCCAAATCGTCGACAATTTTCTTTGACTCGTTTTGTCATCGACGGATTTCACATGGAGAATAGAAGTATGCTTGTCATATTCGCCGACAACGAAAAGGTTTTGTCAAAAATATTGGGGCAATGGGGGATGACTATGTACGATTAAAGAGTTTTGTGGAAAATTTAATAAGGTTATCTCATGAGGTATAAGGAAATTTTGGGACCCAACTGGAGCATAATTCATAATAAAACATGGATAAACCTAGAACCCAATCAGAATTTTCCATTGGTGTGATGACATGGTTCATCAAAGTGAAAATATCGTCGTTAGAAATACAAGATAACACATGAAGGCTTCCATTCCAAAGAAATTCGCCGATGACGAAAAAAAATTCACCTAAATGATCATAAAGGTGTCATCGTTGGGAATTTGAAATTGAGGCGCAATGGCGAGTCAGAGTTAGAGTGCCTACGATATTTGATCACGATCATATGGATAGAAACAGGGGCTTTGTCTCTACAAGAAATTGAGTTTTGAAAAAGGTTAAGGGCTTGTGGCAAAAATCAGAAATGGATTTATACAATGGGCTTGAGTTCAATTAACAGACTGTGCATCACATTAGCTTCGGAGATTGTATACAATCATCAATCTTATAAATAAATAACTATTTAGGTAAATAGAATATTAGTGCCTTGCAAAATTTTGGTAGTATGGGTACCCATTGAAACTCAAGAGTTTTAGTGGGTTGTTATGACTCACAACACACCTCTTTATGTATATTAGTGTAGTTAATCTTCACTTCCAAGTATGATGTATTATCCACCTGTTCTTCAACATCCACTGATATCAATGCTTTCTTCTTCCTTTTCTAAAAATATTTGGGGCTCTTCTCATGGTGTAATTTCCAATAGTTCTCCTCAATGTGTCCCTTTTTATCACATCATTTACATTGTTGGATGGAAGGTGTTTATTCTTATGGTGTTTCCACGATCTTCTTCTCATTCTACTTCTTCTTGTTTTTCTGATTCCTTTGCTTCTCTTGTGGTTCTACTTGCTTGTGAGTAGTTTGTATCTTTCACTTGTATTCTCAAGGTATTGTGCTTGAATATTGGCCTCATCAATTGTCTTTGGTATAAATAACATCAGTTGTCTATGTATATGAGGTAACAATGCCCCAAAATACTTGACCAACACGTCTAGACTTTTGAGAGAGACTCCCATATTAATTGCTCTCTTTGTGAACTCTGTCGTGAAATCTTGCATTGATTCTCCTTTTCTTTGCCTAAAGTAATTCCATATTGTTTTTTGGTGTTCCTCATATCCTATTGGATAAAACTTAGATTTAATCATGTCCTTGAACACTTCTTAATTAATAATTGGTGGCTCATTTCCTAGGGCTCTTCTTACTGCATCACTCTCCCACCATGTCAAAGCAAGGCCTTCAATCTTCAACCGAGAAAAAAAAATATTTGTTTTCCCTTTACTTCATGCACGTTGAAGTAAAATTCCATCTATTGTAGCCATTGGTTCAATTTGATAGCATCCACTTCCTCGATATATGGCTTGATGTCCACCTTGGCCTCTACATGAAAAGGTACATGTGTCTTGTTGTAGCTACACTCTCCCATCTCTATCTCATTCTTATGCTCTGTCTCTAGATTATTTTCTTCCTTCATGGGGCCTTCATGAAAATCCTTTATTGATGGTGTTTCCTTGCTCTGTGCTACCAATATCTCTAACACCATTGATTTTGAGCCAAACTATGCTCAAAATGATCCAACCTGACCCTAGGATCTTTTTCCTCTTCTCCTTCATAATGTTTCCCTAAAACTATTGATTCTCTACTTCACTCTATCCCTGGAAACAACTCTTTTCTACTTCGTTTTGTAATCACTACATGTACTTACCTTACAGGTCTCACTAAATGCATTTAAACCTTTTCTCTAATACCATATGAACTATAAACGGGAGGCTTATAGCCTATCCTTCTCACCAACACTGAATCCTCTACAACAAAAATATAATCTTATTTCTCATAAATTTATAGAACTCGATTTCCAATCCAAAATCGAGTCAACTAGGAAGTAGACTTGTTGACCATCCCAAGTCAAATCAACCAAGAGATCAGGAATTTGAACTTCCGGAAGTCGAGTTGGAAGTAATGTAATTCAAACAAGTTGACTTAGATAAAAAAAAAAAAAATTGACCAAGTCAGTTCAACCAAAGTCAGGTTGACCAAGTTGAGTCAATCTGACCCGATGAAAACTCAGTTAAACTCTGGGAGGATCTAGTTGACTAGAAATTGATTTTGGTGGATTACAGAAGAGGAGAATGACCAATATTGGAGCTAAAACGATCATAGGTGAGTCACATCATCCAATAGTGAAGAATATAATTCAGAGGGTGAATTTGACAACTAGCTTTGGAGGAAAAAGTTTTGAGAGGTGATTTTAATAAACCATGATGCATAAAAATGCCCAGGGCGATTTTGGAAACCCAGAGCAACAAAAAAATGTATGGAAGTCAACTTTGGCACTCACGGACAGATGAAAATATATAGAATTCGACTTGAACATTCACGGATAGAGAAAAATGTATAGAAGTCGACTTGAGCATTCACATATAGAGAAAAACATATAGAATTCGACTTGAGCATTCACGAACAGAGAAAAACGTATAGAAGTTGAAATTGATAGTAGGTGAATGGGAAAAAATGTGTATATTCTTTGTGGGAAACTAATAAACACCTCAACGATCCCAGACTTTGATATATATATCATGTATGATTTATGGGAAAAGGAAAATTCCCAACAAAGTCGAGAATGTGCCCAACGACTCTAAAAACAAAATTAGAAACCCCCAAATGAATAGCAACGGTTATGGAAGGAGGGTCGATGATTTCCAACCTATGAAACAATGTACGAGTGTTGTTAAAGATTTTTTAGTTTGTTTACTAACCCATGAGAACTATATTAATACAAAACGAGCTCGAAAAATAATTGGCACAAAGTTCTCTTTGCAAAAACAATTACACAAAAAATCATTAAGTTACAATGCACACCATTAACCATTCATGAACAATGCAACCACAAACCATCATCTCACATAAACTCATAATTTACCCTAGAAACCCAAACAAGAAAACCAACATTCTTTTGGCTTCGACCAGGCTCTTTATTATTCAAAAATGGGCAACTTATAGGCTCTCTAGTTTGTCTATATGCTCCTCAGTGACATCTGGGAAACATATATGCATCATTCACAGCCAAAGAACCCCTTTATCATTGTGGGGATACATGATATAGAATGTTGAGTTGACTGGGAGGACAGTTGGAAGGTCAGGCGTCTCCAACACTTTAGCTTCTCTTGAGTCTGCTTCTCCTTCTTTTGTTTATTTGTTTTTCTTTTCTCCCATGTGGAAAAGGTCTTATGAACGTCTTGTTATTTATTTTATACAATAATATATTGCCTGCATTCACATACATTACATAAAAAAATTGGACATCAATCATGATGGCATGGGGCCCTTCATGCCAATAGTTCAATCTCCTTCTTCATCCATAGCCTTAAACTTTGTTTGTTTTGATCATATTGGAGCATGTGCTAATAGACAATTATTCTTGTTGAATCCAATTTGGATCAGTTATGGGGCCTTTCCTTGAACTTAATCAATTTCCACAATGATACATAATGCAAAAAAGTTCCTTTGCACTACATAATCAGACATGAAATCAAATTCAAGCTGGAATTTGAAAATCATGAATAATTTTAGGTTGATGCTGATGGAATTCTAGGGTTAATGGCAATGATAGTAGAAGCAATGGAGATGGAGAGATATTTTCCAAGTTGGCATACGAAGATGTGGTCAAGAGCGAGAGTGTGAGTGTAGCCATGGTGGAGAAGTGTTCACGAGAAAGAAGAAGGTAAAGGTCAAAGCAATGGAAATGTGGGAGGATGGTGGCATTTGTAAGTTCCAGTAGAAAGAAGCAATGGACATGGTGAGTGCATTCCCATGGAGTCCTAAAGGCAATAGCAACATAAAATAAAAATAAAAATTATTATTGTTATTATTGTTATTKTTATTGTTATTATGTGAGTTGAAAATGTAATTACATGTAAATGGGCATACGACTGTAAGACCTGGTTAGGCATGCATACCCCTGGTAAATTAGCAGTAAAGTMTAGATGTAGACCTAGGTGATAAGSRGGGAGACATGTTGGATTCCTAGATACCCTAATTATAAACTTTGAGGGGGTAGGGTAATTACCCCRTTCAAKTTTTTTTTTAACAAGAACAAAATAGATTTCATTATAAAAGAGGGTTGTGTTSAAGYTAACAACATTTATACATGTTCCAAAAAGGATATGYAATTGAATATAGTTCTACTTTAASTAGCAGACATACTATGACTGACACTATACTAGAATTCCAAGTACTTCGGCTCATGGTCTGTTTACAAAACTGACCCAAAAACTTTGTTGTTCTAAAATACATAAACCATTATGGAGGGACATTGTCATGAATTTATTTCTCCCCAATAGAATGAGGGGAGCATGTTTCCTCTACCKCCATGGGGGTGGGTTGTCTTCCTCRTGTATCCTCTTCCTTGATATATGAATGTTGAGTATTGACATATCSWTGATTACTAGAAGCCAAAGATGGGGACCCCTTACGCTGTAGGGGGATCGTATTGCGTAAKTGTTGGCATTTTTCCTCCAAKTTGTCCATTCCTTGTTGCTACAAGTGAAGAAGATTCATGATGATGGCCACATTCTCCACATTAACTCTCTCCATCTCAGTAAATTTCTCTGAAAGAGTGCATTTTTTTTTTTTTGCATGATTAAACTCCTTGTGTCTACGAAGGATCTTCTTTGTACCTCTTTCCAGTCTTGTTGGAAATTGTGTTGTCATTGATGTCAAAGACAGGGGGAGACTATGACCCTATGTGAATGACATGCCCAAGGATCGAATCATAGTTAGACAAACCTGTGGAAGATTTCAATGGCATAATAATTGCAACTTGATGACATAGAAGAATAAGCTTTGTGCATGCGAGGAAAATGTGGCTATGCTTATGTGGTGAGCATATGAGAGATCACATTTGGAAGATGAACGAAATAGAAACTTGAAGCGGTAATAAGTCTAATAAAGAATTCGAAGTAAAAATATGAAGATACAACAAAATATTTCCAAAAATCTATATATCCCACATTCATTGGGAAATCGTGATTAGAAGAGCTTATAATGAAAAGGTGTCATCTCTTAGTTTGAATGAAATCAAGAAAAAGAGTTATAGAACCTTACATAAATGATTAACTTTTGAGCGATTAGATATTGACCATTCATCTCCAGAGATCAACAATTAAGATTAAAGATTATGGTTCAATATGTGATGGGCTAGATCAGCCATGTCAGTGTTGGGTATGTTTTATATTCTTTGCATGACTAGCTCTAGTGTCTACTACGTCACGTTGGGCTTGTGGGGGGGTTGTCAGGCCCCCTCCTCAATGGTTGTAGGTGGGCGATAGCCCCCTTGAGCATGGTTTCGGGGGAAACTCCCACAATAATATTTTTTTGCCTCGGGAAATGTGTTTCATTTTTTGCCTCATTTTTCGTGTCACCTTGATTTTCACGTCCATCGTTGGGCAGTTTTTTCGGAACATGGTTTTTGCTAATGGTTTTCTATTTCCAGTTAAGGAATTAGGGTTGTTGAATAATCCAATTCATTGGGTTAGGCTTTTGGATGTCGTTGGCTCCTATATGTATATTGTATTGTAAACAATGTATCACAATGAATGAACATAGAATATGTTGGTTTTCCCGGTTTGGGTTTCAAGGTAAAAATATATGTGTAATGTGTGTATTTGTCATTGTATATTTATGTTCTTTTATTGAAAATATGTTTGCAGTAAAATATTGTACAAGGTTAAAATCTATAGTCGGTATCAGATCTTTGTTGTCTTCGGGGGGAAGCCTTTTTGGTGAAGGTTTTGGCTCAGGAATGTGATAAGCCTTGTTACAGTGGGAGATCTGTGGTATTGATTTTTTAGGTGAAAAGAAATGGCGAGCAGTTCGAAAATGGAGATCGAGAAGTTTAATGGGAAAAGTGTTGAGATATGGAAGCTCAAGATAGAAGATCTATCGATGGACAAAGATCAGTAGATAGTGATGGATCTAGTTACTGCATCTACATGAACTTTAGCAGAAGACTGGAAAAATTTGGATCATAAGGCAAAGAGAACAATCAGATTGTGTCTCTCAAATTTAGTATTACTGAATGTGTCAGAGGAAGCTACAACCAAGGATTTATGGGATAAGTTGGGGAACTTGTATCAATATAAGATCCTAGTAAATAAAATATTCCTGGGAAAGAAGTTGTACAACCCGAGGATGAGAGATGGAGACTCGGTGGCAGAGCATTTGAACGCCTTAAATACCGTGGTAAGTCAGTTAGTATCTATTGAGATTAAAATTTTAGATGAAGATAAGTGTATCAATTTATTGTTCTCTTTACCAAACTTGTGGGATAGTCTGGTTGTGGTCATAGGTAGTAATACAACTGCCTTGAAGTTTGATGAAGTGGTCTCATCCTTGTTGTCAAAGGAGATGAGATGAAAGAACATGGAAGGACAGAGCACATATGCATTATTTGAAAGAGGATGCTCCCAGAAAAGAAATAGATCTAAGTCCTCAAGTGGGAGATCTAAGTCTAAGGTTATATCTAAATCTCTCGGAAATTTTGTAAAGGTATGCTAGAGATGTGGAAAACAAGGGCACTACAAGAAGCAATGCAGATCTAAAGTTGAGAAAAAGAAGGGATCTTAAGAATCTCCTTTTACAGAACAAAAGACCTCAAAGGAAGAAGGGTGGGATGTGTAATTAGCTTCTTCAAGCACACGTGCATATCATGAGGTATGGTTGGTTGACTCAGGTGCATCCTTTCATATGACTCCCCATAGGGAGTGGTTATATGAATATGAAAGTTATGATAGAGGTAATGTTTTCCTAAGTGATGACTCGACAACCATAATCATAGGTCGAGGAAAATTCAAGTTGAAGCTCATAGATGGAAGGATTATAACACTACCCGATGTTCTGCACATTCTAGGATTGGTCAGGAATTTGATTTATGTAAGAAAAATGGACGATGTAGGGGTAAAAACAATATTTGAAAAGGAAACATGTAGGATGGTTTGAGAAGAAATGGTGTTGTTGAAGGGATTTCGGTTTGGAACTCTATATAATATGAAAGGAGGCACTATTAGTGATGGTTGTAATAGTTTCATCGTTCTTGATATTGGAGTTGAAGAAGAAAGAACTATTATACTCTCTGGAGAAAAGGTTATGTTATGGCATCAAAGATTAGGGCATATCAGAGAGAAGGGTCTTCGACTACTACATGGTAAAGGTATGGTTGAAGGTATAGCTAACTGCTCTTTGGATTTTGATTTCTGTGAACATTGTGTGTATGGGAAGCAGAATCGGGTAAGATTCCCCTATGGTGCAACGAGGGCAGAAGGAATTTTACAGCTAGTTCACAGTGATGTGTTTGGACCTATGTCGATTCCATCATTGGGAGAATCTATGTACTATGTCTCATTTATAGATGACTTCTCGAGGAATACTTGGATATGTTTCCTCAAGAAGAAATATGAAGTCTTTGACATGTTTAAAGAGTTTAAGTCTCTTTGAGAATCAAAAAGAGAAAAGAATTAAGGTGTTGAGGACAAATAATGGAAGAGAGTTCCACGGGAATGAATTTGAAGAATTATGTAAGAAGTGTGGTATAGAAAGGTAGAAGACTACACCATATACACCTCAGTAGAATGGAGTTTTACAAAGGATGAACAGGACGTTGATGGAAAAATCAAGTTGCATGCTCAGTGGTGTCGAGTTAGGGCAAGAATTATGAGCAGAGGCGGTGGGTATTGCATGTTACATGGTCAACAGATCACCCTCATTAGAACTGGATGACAAGACTCCACAAGAGGTATGGACTGATAAGAAACCTTCTCTCACACATCTCAAGGTATTTGGCTGTGAGGCCTATGTTCATGTTCCAAAGGAAAACATGAGTAAGCTAGATAAGAAGGCTGAAAAGTGTATTTTTATTGGGTATAAAGATGGTCTCAAAGGTCATAAGCTTTGGAACCCAGAAACTAAGAAGGTTGTGTACAGTCGAGATGTTGTATTTAAAGAAATGAAGGATGTTGTTAAATAGGAATTCTTACCAAGTAAGGAAGAACCAGAGAAAATAGAGTTTGATTTAAGGGATGATGAATCAAACTCTACAGAAGAACAAGAATCAGAAGAGGAAGATCCTCATACTTCAGTATTGAGGAGACCGGTTCGAGAAAGAAGGATATCGGAAAGGTATACTCCATCTGATTCTCATTCAAATTTTGCTTTGTCTATTACTGATGATGATCCTAGAACTGTCAGAGAGGCAGTGGATTCAGAGGATGGAAAACTATGCAAAAAGGACATGGATGAAGAAATGGCATCCTTGGATAAGATTGAGGCTTGGGATCTAGTGGAGTTGTCGACTGGAAGAAAGCCCATTGGCAACAAATGGGTATTTAAAAATAATTTGAATGCAGAAGGAAAAGTGGAGAAATACAAAGCTCGGTTAGTAGCAAAGGGTTATTTCCAAGTTGAGGGAATTGATTTTGGCGAGATTTTTTCTCATGTTGCCAAGTGAAATTCTATAAGATTTATGTTATTTGTTGTTGCTGCATTTGATTTTGAAGTAGAACATATGGATGTGAAGACAACATTCCTACATAGGGATCTATAAGAAGAAATCTATATGAAGCAACCAAAAGGATTTGTTGTGAAGGGAAAGAAGGAGCTGGTATGCAAAATGAAAAATTCCATGTATGGTTTAAAACAATCACCAAGGATGTGGTATCAAAAATTTGATACTTATATGTTAGGACTTGTCTTCACAAGAAGCAAAGAGGATCACTATGTGTATTTTAAATTAATCGGTAATCATTTGATTTATTTGGTCTTGTATGTAGATGACATGTTGTTGATAGGAAACAACAAGGAGATTATCCATAATGTAAAAACTCAGTTGTCCTCTAAATTTGACATGAAGGGTCTCAGTGCTGCAAATTTCATTTTGGGAATGGAAATTACAACAGATCGAAAAAAGAGGAAACAATAAGGAGATTATTCAGAATGTAAAAACTCGATTGTCCTCTAAATTTTACATGAAGGATCTCGATGCTGCAAATTTCATTTTGGGAATGGAAATTACAACAGATTGAAAAAAGAGGAAACTCTGGTTAAATCAGAGAAAATATGTCGAGACAATATTGTAGAGGATTAATAGGCAGGAATGTAAATCGGTTAAGGTCCCTATTCTTTTTGGTGTAAAGTTATCTGCGGATCATTTTACTAAGACACAGGAAGAGGAGGAGGACATGTATCGTGTTCCATATGCGAGTGCATTGGACAACAGTAAAAATAGTTTTCAGGTATTTGTGTGGAACTGCTAACTATGGATTGTGCTACCATGGAAGACCAGGATTGGATAGAGTGTTGGACATACATGGCTTTTAGGATGTAGATTGTCCTGGAGATATGGATCATAGGAGATCTACAAGAGGGTATGTGTTTAACCTATTTGGAGGAGCAATCAGTTGGATGAGAAAAATACAGGTTGTAGTGGCACTTTCAACTACATAAGTTGAATACATGGCAACCACTCATGCAAGTAAGGAAGCGATATGGTTACAAATATTGTGTTTATGTATAGGGTTGGTACAACAAGCTGTAAGAATAGATTGTGACAGTCAGAGTGCAATTTTTTCTGGCGAAGAACCCGACTTATCATTCAAAGACAAAGCATATTGATATTCAATATCACTTTGTGAGATACATGGTTGAAGAAAATAAAGTGTTGCTGATGAAGGTGGACACTTTGAAGAATGCTACAAATTCATTAAAAAAAATTGTGAGCAATGAGAAGTTCTCTTGGTGTAGAGGATTTATGGGGATTGTTGCCCTGGATTGTTGACTATGTAATCCTATAACCCCATGTATGCAAAGAAAACAACAAGTGGGAGAATGTTGGGTATGTGTTATATTCTTTGCACGACTAGCTCCAGTGTCTGCTACATTGTGTCAGGCACATAGGGGGGTTTGAGGGCGGGTTGATTCCCCCACCCCCTTCATGGGTTGCAGAGGGAAAATAGCCCCCATGCATGGGGGTTCAGGGGCAGTGCCCCCGGGAAAAAAAAAATTGCCTTGAGAAATGTGTCGCATTTTTTTCCCTCATTTTTCATGTCGCCTCGATTTCCATGTCCATTGTTGGGTGTTTTTTCAGCACATGGTTTTTTCCAATGGTTTTCTATTTCCATTTAAGGAATTAGGGTTGTTGACTAATACAAATCATTGGGTTAGGGTTTTGGATGTCGTTGGCTCCTATATGTATATTGTATTGTAAACAATGTACCACAATGAGTGAACATAGAATATGTTGGTTTTCTCGGTTTGGGTTTCTAGGGAAAAATATCAGTGTAATGTCTGTATTTTCCATTGTATATTTTATGTTCTTTTATTGAAAATATGTTTGCAGTAAAATATTGTACAAGGTTAAAATCTACAGTCAACACCATGATAGCAACCTCATCAATGCCATGTGTCCAGTCAAATGAATGCCACATCAAATAAAGTTCCCGTCAGTGATGCCACATGCCTTGCCACATGTTAGGACACGTACCAATGCCATGTCATCCAATGTACATGAAGAAGATGTGTATGTGGAAGTCACCTCATATGCAATATTAGCATAAGAGATCTCAAAAAATGACTAAGTATCAAGATATCATGGAGATAGTGGCCCTGCAGGCCCACAATGAAATCTTGAGAATTTTATAAGTATGAGGAATGTGTTAGACATAGATGTCTTGAAAAATGGTTAAGTATCAAGGATGGATTGGTTGGACGAACAAGATCACAAGAATCTGGAAAACGTTGTACACTCATGAACCCGCAGTGGGATTTCAAAGAAATGAAAAATGAGAAAGTCTCAAACATCGTGGAGATAATAAGGACAAAGGAGAATCAGGAATATGAGATCATGAACCCGCAGATCCTTGGTGAAATCTTGAAAATGACTAAGTATCAAGATATCGTGGAGATAGTGAGCACGGTGGATAATCGAAAGTAAGTGAAGAATGAGTGCGAACCAACAGACCCATAGTGAAATCTTGAGAATTGGCTAAGTATGAGGAATGTGTCGGACAAAGATGTCTTGAGAAACGACTAAGTACAAAGATTGGATCAGTCGAACGGACAGAGTTGACAAGAGAAGAACATATGAAGATGTATGTGAACCCGTGGTAAGAAGGCTGAAAATTGGCTAAGTATAGGAGATGTGTGCACCTGTTGTGAGATCTTGGAAAATCGATTAAGTACCAAGATTGGATCTATAGGACAAGGATGAAAAGAAATGATGAAATAAGATTGAACTTGCACACCCACAGTAGGATATCAAGAATTGGCTAAGTATCAAATTAAGTACCAAGAAATTTCGAAGAAATGACCAAGTACCAAGAACAATCGACAAAACAACCCAGAAGGTAAGAGATCGGATGGCCCAAAATATCACCACTTGTCATAGATTGGACGACCCAGAGGGTGAGATATCTGACGGCTCATAACGTCTCGTAGACTCACAATGAAATACTCATAAAAGTTTCTAAGTGTAGGTGCAAAATAAGTGAGGTAGAACTTGAGGGTGTAATTTGGGGATCATAGGAGTTTGAACATAGATACCCTTGACTCGTGAACTCGCGATGAATCTATCAAGACAGATCGACGGTTGAGAGCAATCTGAGGTCCATATCAGACGATGGTTGTGCATTATGGTTACATGAGGTCTAAATAAGCTAAGAAGAATAGATCGATCGTTGATATCCGATCAAGGATATCATCCAAAGGTTGTTGTGCATTGTGGTTGCATGGGATATTTGGTGGACAATAAACAAATCAACAGACAACATCAAAACATGGAAAGATCGGATGGTGGACAAGCATTGAGATCGTGTTGTTTGTTTCTGATGGGTAGAGAACATATCAACGGTTCACAATTAATCGAGAAGAGGATCTTATGGTTGTTGAGCGTCAAGGGTTTGTGCGAGGATCGTGTGCAATTGAAGGAGACTGAGCCTGTCTTTGAGGAATTTTTGTAGCCCAACTTTAAGGAAGATTCAAAGTAATTGGAGTTGATTTGATGAGTAATATTTCTTGTTGAAAAATCATTGAGTGTATGCTCTTATAAATAAATATGTCTGAATCATTTTGAAAGAGAGTGTAAAGTGTGAGAAAGGATGGAAGAGTAAGAGTAGAAGTAATGATTGTGGAAGAGAAGCTCTGAGGATGCTTGTTGAATGAAAGGAAGATGATAAAAACGTCTAAGGGCGGTTGGGAGATGCAAGGACAAAGGATCTTATGGAACTGTGCAAATTGAGAAATGTGACAGAAGAGATAGAGCAATAGATTTATGCAGGTTAAAGCTTGAAGGAAAGACATAGTTTGGTATTGTCAATGGCTCTAGGAGATTGATGTTTCAGTAAATTGGTATCTACAGATAGGGTTGAGTTGGTGTTGAACTAAGGGGATTAGTGTCTCCTATAAGTTAGTGTCTGTGAATATAATAGCTATGGGTTGGTGCTTATAGAGAAAACTGAGTTGGTGCTCAATCAAGGGGATCGATGTCTCCTCCAGGTTGGTTCATGCAAACATTATTTCTGAGTTGGTGCTCAGGCGAGGAGATTGGTGTCTCCTGCAGGTTGGTGCCTACAAGCATTGTAAAAATAGGTTGGTGCCTACAAGCATTGTAAAAATAGGTTGGTGCCTACAAGATATTACAAAAAAACGTTTTGTGGCTTTCTCCCATTTTGGTTTCCACATTAAATCTCTGTGTATTGTGGATTATATGTTTGAATGTGCATTTCTCATTAATTGTTTATGATTAGTGAAATAATAAATTGATGAATATTGTAAACAACTTCAGGATCTGAAACAACTTCAGTTTCATCAATTATTGTTATGTATATAATCCTATGGGAATTTGTAAAGAGGAGAGTCTGTAGAGGGAGAGAGGCCAGTTTGGTCGAATTAGTCATAGGTAGAGGAGAGATGGCCAAAAAGAGAAGATTAGGCTATAGGTGGCTGAGTTAAGATCTCAGGTAAAATCGATCAAGTTTTGTTTATGCGTGTATAGTTAATTTTAATAATGAAGAGTAGATTTTACATTTTTGTGTATGGAATTATGCATCTTGGTGAATGCCAAACCTCTAATGAATATGGTTTGAATTTAGAAGTCTATATTGAATGTGTATAACCTGGTGGCAGAGAAATCTATACTTGGTTGAATTGTTAATGAGGAATTGAGTATTGCAGGACTGGGTTTTGATATATATTAAGTTTAGAAGTGATCATAAGGGAGGTCGATCGCAGGGTTTATCCATAAAGAGAACCATTGACATCTAAATACAAAATCGTGGAAATTTTACCAAATAGTGAATGCAGAAAATAAACCTACAGGTGTCGTCGGATCTAGTTTTAAGTTGATACAAGATGTCAATTGGGAGGAGTCAAACCCTAGCGAAGTCAAAGGAGGAAGGTTTGACGCAGAACCGTTGGATCTGGCTAAGAGTGAATAAGATCCGTCGATGAACAGTTTGAAACCCCGACGGAGTCAAATAAACAAAGATTCAAAGATTCAACGATATTCAAAGATTCAACGATATCAACGATAAACAAAGAATCGTTGATTGTGGCGAAGGTATAGATCCATGGTGGTGATTCAAATCGATGTGAGAAGTAGCCAGAAGGTTAATGGAAAAGTCGGGACCGAAGTTCTAATTAGAAACAAGTTTTGGTATGCAAGTTTGGGGTCAGACCATAGTATCAACGAGTTGAAACCTCTTCGGTGTTAGAACTTGTGTGGTTGTTAAGGAATGGAATGGGGTCGACATTCCAATTAATTATTGTTTAAAATTTTAAAATCCACCAACGAATCGTGGGGTAAAGGTAAGTGCCTTTTTGTGGTTTAGTCTTGGTCGTATTATGAAGAGGAGTGTGGGGATTAAAAGGGCTTAACCCTGTTTAACACATAATTTGGAGTTTGGTCTTACTTCATATTGCTTAAAGGTTAAAATTAAGTGCCAAAAGGAAGGGAAGACTGGTATAACTGCATATAATTAACCAGTGATAAGTTATGAAGGCAAATTTTGACAATAATAATACTTCAAGTAGTAAAATGTTTGTATGTGTGATATATATAGAAGGTTGAAGGATTTGAAGTCTCAACTTTAAGGAGGCAGAGAGTAGTCATATGATTTAAGGCTACCTATTTTAGGGATTTGTATCTGGTGGGTACATCAAAATAACTCCCACGATAACCCACAACCGCGAAGAGTCGGAGCTTGAGAAAGCACTTCCTTCAGCAGAACAAGATTGAACAAGTTTCCCAACACATTTGGCATTGATAGCTTGCCTTTCGACTACCTCGATTCATATGTGCAAGCAGTTGCTTCCAGCTACTTCCCATACCTTGATGTGTCCTTTCACTTCTTTCCATTGATGTAATGTGACAACTTGAAATCGTTAACTAAGTTATGGGGGAGGGTCAAACGACCCCATTTTTTAACATTGTTCCAAGGCTAAGGGATGTGGCCACCTTGGCCCAATAGTCAGCCTAATCATTAAGCTCTCGTTTAATGTGAAAGATGGATATGTAAATCATAATAAAATAAAAAGTAAATTTTGTCAAAATTAAATTAAAATTAATAAAATTTATAATTTAATATTATAATATTATAATTAAAAAATTAAAAATTGAATTTTTGTTTTGACTTGGAAAACCAGACCAGTCACACATAAGAGTAGTTTGTGTTGTCCCTTGTAATTTGAAAGCAAAAAACATAATAAATGACAATGTTTGTAAATTAAATTGTTTCTATATTTGCATGGTTGTTGTCTATAGTTATCCTTAAAACAAGTGTGAGGTGGGGAAAAATCCTCCATCACTGTAAAACAAAAAAAAGAGTGAAAAGCATGAAAAATCATAGAGGCGAACTAGAGAAAGCCTCTTGAGGAGGCACCAAGTCTTGGGTGCGCGCCAAGTCTTCCCCTACTCGAGTCTCAATCTTGTTGACAAGCTTATCAAGCTTCATGTCCATTTCCTACAATTGGCATTGCAGTTCATCAAGTTGTAAGAAAATTTCCTAATGACCCTCATTTCTCTCCTCAAGAACCTCGCCCATAAGGGTTTTAAGTATCCATTAAACGTCCACAGTTTTGGAATAAAGGGTGGCTCGAGCTCTATAGGTACCCGAGCCAGGGATTCAAGACCCAATATTTTCATCAACGACTTCATTATCTATAAAATGGAAAAGGACCCGAGTGTCGACTTCTTCTAGGTCCAATTTAGCTTGGACTTCTGAAGGAGTACAAGATTCATACACCTCGACTACTTGAGAGGCAACAAATAGAGTTTGGCGAGCCACAAAGCCACCCCTACGACCACGGGCTCACTAATGGTGGCCCCCTCGCGACATTGTCCAACTTTGGGACGAAGATAGATAGTGATGAAGCAAGGTATGAGAGCAACAATGAGAGCAACGCAGGGAACATAGATGAGAAAACTGGGGGTTAGGCAAGAGTCAAGCCGAATGAGGGATGATAGGGATGAACCACAAACAAGGCAAGAATGTTTGGAAATGGAGTAAAGAACCCAGACGAAGAGCCAATATAGTTGAGCTAAGATGGTGTCGTGCGACACCATTACTAGCGATAATTGTTGATGGTTCCAGAATTGCAATGCTCGGACATGAGGAATGATAGCAGCGTGAGCCAAAGATGATCACACACTGAAGAGAAAGTTGGGTGGACTAGTCATTTAAATAAGAGGACAAGGGTGGAGTCATGTAGA
>JZKD02S2272953.1:142537-171407 GCA_000966675.3 Picea glauca
GGATCTCGGTGCTGCTAACTTCATTCTGGGAATGGAGATTAAAAGAGATCGTGCAAACAGGAAACTCTGGTTGAATCAAAGAAAATATGTTGAGATGATATTGCAGAGGTTTAATCCCAAGACACGGGAAGAAGAAGAGGACATGTCCCATGTTCCATATGCTAGTGTAGTTGGCAGTTTGATGTATGCAATGGTTTGTACTAGACCAGACATTTCACATGCAATGGGAGTTTTGAGAAGGTATATGTCAAAACCAAGGAAGGAGCATTGGACAGCAGTAAAGAGAGTCTTTAGGTATCTTCATGGCACCACCAGTTATGTATTGTGCTACCAAGGAAGACCGGGATTGGACATAGTGGTGGACATACATGGCTTTGTTGATGCAGACTGGGTTGGAGATCTGGACCGCAGAAGGTCTACAAGTGGGTATGTGTTTAACCTATTTGGAGGAGCAATCAGATGGATGAGAAAAAGACAGGTTGTAGTGGCACTCTCAACTACAGAAGCTGAATGCATGGCAGCCACTCATGCAAGAAAGGAAGCAGTATAGTTACAAAGATTGTGTTCAGGTATTGGGTTGGTACAACAAGCAGTGAGATTAGATTGTGACAGTCAGAGTGCAATATTCCTGGCAAAGAACCCAGCTTATCATTGGAAGACAAAGCATATTGATGTTTAGTATCACTTTGTGAGAGACATGGTTGAGGAAAAGAAGGTGTTCCAGATTCATTGACAAAGGTTGACACTTTGAAGAATGTTGCAGATTCATTGACAAAGTTTGTGAGCACAGAAAAGTTCTTCTGGTGTAGAGTAACAATGGGCTTTGCTTCCCTGGATTGTTGACTATATAATCCCCTGGAACCCTGGATGCAAAGAAAACAACAAGTGGGAGAATGTTGGGTATGTGTTATATTCTTTGCATGTGTGTGTGTGGGTGCGTTAGATATGACAACTGCGTATGACGATCCCTTGCACTAGTGCTTTGTTTGTGCCCTGTGCGTTGGGCGCTTTCCTAGGGGGGTCCCAGGGGAGGGGCAGGTATGCCCCACCTTGGTTATGCACAGAATTCAGCAATGGGCAGTAGCCTGTGGCCGATGGGGTTCAGGGCAGCGCCCCGAAATAAAAAAAATTGGGCGGTTTTTTGCTATTTTTAGCGGTTTTTTCTATTTTTAGCAGATTTTTCTATTTTTAGCGGTTTTGTAAATTAATCCCAGATTAAGGGATTAGGGTTTTGGTATCTACGGAATACCTAAAAAACATTGTATATATTTTATGGTGAATGGTGCAATTCGATATAATGAATATAAGAAAGGTTTTCCTGGTTGAGGGTTTCTGGTATAAAATCTTTGTGTACTATGTGTATGAGCCATTGATTAATTTATGTCTTGCTTAAGAATCTATATGCATTGCTTTACTTCGCAAGTTTAAAAATTACAGATTGCTCGTGGATCAAGGGTAAGGATCTTATTATTGGTGGAGATCTTAACTTCTCTTTAGGGGTCTCAGAGGTGTGGGTTCAATGGGCTACCCTGGTCTCCCTAACCAATTTTTTTCTAAATTTTTTGGACCAGACGGGGTTAGTGGATGTTGAACCACAAAAAATGACCCCTACTTGGTGTAATAGGAAGGTTGGGGGCGACAGGGTGGCTAAGCATCTGGACAGATTTTTATTGGCAGAAGAGTTCCTGGATTCATTTGATTTGGTTAGACAGTGGGTTGCTTATACTGGGGAATCCGACAACTTTCTGATTATGCTAGAACTAAGGGATGGAAGCAGGAGGGTGTCGAGCCCCTTTAAATTCTTTGAGGGATGGATCTCAAACCCCTCTTATCAAGAATTAGTGATGGGTTTGTGGTCTCCAATCTATGATGGGATTCAGGTGCTTGTGGCAATCCAGTTTCTGGGTAACCTCAAAAGGTTGAAACAAGCGACAATGGGTTGGGCTAAGGAGAAAAAGCTCAAGCATGATCAAGATTTGAGAGACATTAAAACAACACTGTTGGAGATTCAGGGAGGGGCAGGGAAGGGGTTCACTAGTATTGATGCCAAAGAGATACTTTGTGGTTTGGAGAAAAAACATAGGGCTTTACTAGAAGAAAATTAATCTTTGTGGAGATTAAAGAGTCATGCAATTTGGCTCTCATGTGGTGATGAGAACACTAAGTTTTTTCAAGCATTTTCCAAAGGTAGGAAAATGGCTAACACTATTTGGGGTCTAAGGGATAGGGCTAGGGAGGTGGTTTCTTCTTTTGAAGGCTTGGCCAAGTTGGGTATTGAACACTTCAGTGAGTTATTTAAAGTGCAGTAGGGTTCGTCTATTGCAAAAATTATATAGGTGGCTCAGTTATTCCCTCGGTTTGTAGAGGAGGAAGATATTGGGTCTTTAATGGCAATAGTATCTGAAAAATAACTATTGGAAGTTATTCACTCTTTTCAAAAAGGGAAAAGTCATGGGCCTGATGGATGGCCTATTGAATTTTATTTGGGTTTTTTTTTATCTAATTGGACCTGATATTTTGAAGGTGGTCAAGGAATCAAAGGTGAATGGCTACATCCATAATCCTATAAACTCTACCTTCATTATGCTCATTCCAAAGGTAGATAATCCCTCCTATTTTGAATATTTCCGGCCTATTTCGTTATCTAAATGTCTGTACAAGATTATCTCAAAGGTAATCAATAGAAGGTTGAAGGTGATTATGTCCAAACATATTTCCAATGAACAATTTGGATTTTTGGAAGGAAGGAAAATCCATGAGGCCATTGGTGTAGCTCAATAAGGACTACATAGTATAAAAACGAAGAATCTCTGGGGAGCTGTGGTAAAAATTGACTTATCCAAATCATATGACTGGGTAAACTGGTTGTATTTAAGAATTCTTATGATACATCTTGGTTTTGGCTTGGATTTTACCAATTGGGTGATGGGATGTATGACTTTGGTTTCTTTCTCCATACTCATCAATGGTTCAGCCTCTTATTTCTTTAAAGCGGAAAGAGGACTGTGTCAAGGTTTTCCTATGTCACCTTTACTTTTTCTCCTTGTGGCAGAAGAGCTCGATCGTTTTCTGGTGGGGGCAAAGAATGTTGGGAGATTCACAGGTATAAAAATTTCCAATGGGTTGTACATCACACACTTACTTTTTGTTGACGATATCCTAATTTTATGTGATGGTACGAAGAGAGAAGCTGACATTTTAATAGAGGGTCTCATTCTTTTTTAAAAAGCAACCGGTATGATGGTTAATGAACATAAATCTAGTATACTCTTTTCCTTGGTCAAGGCATAAGTTATTCAACATTTTTTGGCTCAACTCCCTTACCAAATTCAGGGGTTGGATGAGGGGCGGAAATATCTTGGTTTTCA
Organism: Picea glauca; assembly: GCA_000966675.3. Taxonomy (NCBI): domain Eukaryota; kingdom Viridiplantae; phylum Streptophyta; class Pinopsida; order Pinales; family Pinaceae; genus Picea; species Picea glauca. The sequence continues at coordinate 145,906 of JZKD02S2272953.1, forward strand.
CTTGAAACCCAATGATTACCGGAAGACTGACTGGTTGTGTCTTTTGGCTAAATTGGAAAAAAGACTAAAAGTTTGGAGCTATAAATGGTTGTCTCGGGTTGGGAGATTAGTTCTGATCAAGTCAGTACTAGAGGCAGTCCTAGTTTATTGGATGTCCCTCTCTTGGATCCCAAAAGGTATTCTGGAAAAAGATAGAAAATTGTCCTTCTCTTATTTGTGGAGGGGAAAGAAGGAGAATCTCATAATGCCTTGGGTTCACTGGGAGATAATTCCAAAACCAAAAGCTCTCGAGGGTTGGGGTCTAAAGAATATTTTTTTGTTTTCTAAAGAATTAGTAGCAAAATGTGTGTGGAGATTTATTACCACAAAGAATTTATGGACCAAAGTAGTCCTCCAAAAATATGTGGCTCCTCTCTCTTTATTGGAGTGGCTCGGGAATCCAGGACTAAGTGCGACGAGGATCTTTGTTATGTGGAAGGCATTTCTCAAAGCTTTTGAGGTGGTGAGGCTTGGTTTAGCCTGGCAATTTGGGTCTGGAAACTTGCTTAGTATTGGTTTGTATCCCTGGGCGGATAGTTATAGAGAGCATTTACTCCCTGTAGATTTACGCTCCAAATTGGATCAAGGGGGTTTTTCTACCTGGCATAGGTTGGGGAACCTCTTGCCACAAATATTTGGTGCCAAGTTTGGAAAGATGGGAGATTGATGGGTTTATAAGGGGCGTATTTAATTCTTTGGGGAAGGTATACCTGTACTCTTAGGAGAGTGAATATTCGCCTGTCGGATCGGGATGACGAACTCCTTTGGGATGGGGACCTGGGAGGGGTTTACACCCCAAAATTTGGATATGTACAGTTGAGTATTGATCACCTGCAACAAGATGTAAAGTGGTGGTGGAAAAAAATCTGGAAACAAAGGTGCCCAACTAAGGGGAAAATTTTGATCTAGTCTATTATGGAGAACAAAATTCCAACATGGGAAAACCTGTAGAAGAGACAATTCAATGGTATGGGTTGGTGTTCTCTTTGTAAAGCACGGGAGGATACTGTCGATCATATTTTTATGTGTTGTCCTTTTACCATTTCAGTATGGGCGGAAGCAAACAGTTTGAACATCTCCATTGGTGGATGGCAAGGTGTATCCTTTAAGGAGGCCTTGAAGATTTGGTTCGCGTCGAGGACTTCGCAGATCATCAAGTCCTTCCCCTTCATTGTTCCATGGGGGATTTGGATAGCTCGGAATTCCTCGATTTTTCGGAATGAGATCCAGTTGCCCTCCCAAGTGGTTATCAATTGCCTTGGAATCCTTGCACATATAAATCCTTTGGTTAGGGCGGGTCTTGGTATTGCTCGAGTGGTCCCGGAGAAACAAATAGACAGGGAACGGCTGTGGGCATATTTTGATGGGGCGGATTCAGGAGATCAATTACTTTGTGGGGGGGTTGTTTATACTTATCCATACATCATTTTTTTCTACTCAGGGTTGGGTTGGGAGTTGGCTCAAACAATTTCTCTGAGATTATGGCTTTAAACTTTTACCTTTATTTGTTGTGGAAAAAGGCTGCAAAACTTTACAGGTTTTTGGGGATTCTTTATTAGTCATCAATTGGGTGAATAGGGTTCAAATTTTTCATGTATCTCATCTTGTGCCAATACTTGAGGAAGTTTTAAGGATTATCACTGCTTTTGACACTACATATTTCTCTCACATCTACAGGGAACGAAACAAATTGGCTGATAGACTTTCCAAAGAAGCCTCGCAATTAGATTTTGGCAGATGGCATATATCCGAGCATTCAGCAGGGGGCAGTTTTGAATACCATGGGACTTTCCAGGATGGACTACTATAGGAGGACTTTACCTCTTCTTGGAACTGTTAGCAAGAATATAGGGTTACCTCTATATGCATATATGTAATATTTTACATAAGAATCATGTTTTGTGTTTTGTATATGGATTGTGAGACAACCTTTGACTCAGCATGTGGTAAGAGGGAAAGGTAGTTTTTTGGCGATATGTCAAAACTGAATTTTTGTTGCAACTTTCACTTCCATTAAGATAATATATACTTGGCTATCTTTTTTATAGTCAATATATATCTACAAATGTAATTTTGTACCAAATTAATAAAATTATAAAAAAAAAAATCTGGGGAATATATATATATAATTGTTAATATAATATATACCATAATCCTAAAAATTAAAAAATTAAAACCTTATAAAATAAAATTCAAAATTTCAAAAAAAAAAAAAACTAATGAAATCTTCTCACGTATCATGAAGTAAGAAGAAATCTAATAAAATCTTCTCACATGTCATGAGTCATGAAGTAAGAATAAAGATATATTACCATTTCAATAACATGGCATTAACATTACATTTATGCATAACTTTTCTTTTAAAATAAATTGAATGAAGTGATATGAAATATCATGAAGTATGACCGATGAAGTATGACCGATCAATTAGTTCATAACATTAACATTAAATACTAAGTATCAAAGTAGCTCCACAAACATAAATGGCCAAAGTGTTTAAGTTGATCATTTCCACCAATCAATTCATAATATTAAATGTCAGGTATAAAAGTAGATCCACAAACATAAATGGCCATAGCATTTAAGTTGATCATTGCAACCATTACATAAGAGAAACACCCAAAGCACATGTTAAGTAGTGGGGAAGGCCAGCACGATGGCTGAGCAATAATAACGAGAGCAAAATCGGCAAAATCCGTTGTTATCTTGTTGGTAAACCGCAAGAATCTGCTGTTATCTTGTTGGAAGGAAATTTTACACATGGTATGATGAAGACGAGTCAGACAGCTTCGATGCATGGAGTATATAATATGTTTAATTTCATTGCGTTATATCAAATCAAAATTTTGGATAAACTATAATCACCTTAACTTTATAATTGATGCTTCCACTTTATATTTTTACCAAGAACCTTAGAAATATTATGTGTAGTTTCACTGTCCTCTTTATCAAATTAAAGAAGAAAGTCGAGCAATAACCTGGACAATAATTTAAAATTTCTTAATCTAAAAACTATGTGAATTTACATGATTCTATTTAGACCCCAGATTTGCACATATCGATAATACCATTGTTTCTCTAGTTCTGAATAGAAACTCACTCGTTTTAGTGGCCGAAAATCCTTAAAAATGAGTTCAAAAGTCATAGAATTTAACTCGCCAAAGAAAAACACCATAAACAAAGAAATTGTGATTGTGAAAGGTTACATTGAAATAGAATGACATATAACCCTGAATTTTGAGGATGTACAATTTTTCAAAATGATGTTCACAAATGACTCGTGAGTATTTGTAGTCAAAGATCACTCTAAGGACGTGTCGCATTGGGCTTCTAATACAGAAACTCGAGCTTTGGAGACTTAGTCACCTCTGGTCTAGTGCTAGTTGGGTTGTTAGTTACACATAGAAAAAACCTAAAAGATGATAAAGTTCAACAAATGCGCAGAGGGAACCAAGTAAATATAATACTAGATGGATTCAATTGATAAGGCCTAGAAGTCTCTATATCTAGTTTGTGATTGTCCAATAGTTCACTCAACAAAACCTTCTTCTCTAGAATTTACATTCTACATGCAACCGGGGACAATGATTTTATTTTCATAAATGTAATTAAATAACTAATATAACCCTAATCCTAATAATTAATCAATTGTTAATTATCTCTTGTGATAAACTTTTGGTTGCAAATATCTATGTCAACCGGTGGTAAATTTGGGAGAGCATCTAAATCCAGTGAGTGGAACATCCTAGGTGGGAGTATTGTCTGCCATTATAGAGTTAACTATGTTTGTAGGATGGTATGCTTCGCACCATACATGGGAGGAAGCATTGGCACAAGACATGTCTAAAGAGACGCATATGATATCCCCATCATATTTTCCCAACCCACAACAAGCATCGCTTGCAGTCTTGAAACTTGAAAACTGTAAAAAAAAAATGTGTACATGGATTCAAAAGCATAAACCGTAAATCTGAGAATCATAAACCGTAAATAGATATTTTATGAACCTAAATCGGTGATCGGTAAACCTAAATTGTTCATGGTTATAAATCATAAACCTAAATAAGAAATTGAACTAGTAAACAGTAAATCAAAATCCTAAATTGCAAAGAGTAAATCGTGCTTCTCTTGCTCGTGCTCCAATGCATCCAATACATGTGAGTAACAACAATAGTAATATATGGTCACATATGTCCAATCTGTGCGAGTAACAATGATCGAAATATATGGTCACATAAAGGTGGAGTAACAACAATGGAACGCCACATAAAGGCACCCATAATATGAAACGTCCACCAACAAGATGCCAACTACCATCCATCCGAAAAAGAAATAGCTGAGGAAGTGGAAATGGTGAGCATTGACACCTTCCATTCCATTCATCCATAAAAGAAAAGAATTAGGTGAGGTATTTAAATGTGGCAATACATTACCCTAATCACATACTCCATTGCTAATCACATAAACGTGGCAATTAGTTGGACAACACAGTAATTTCTTAATTGTATTAAGTAAATGTGAAAAAGTAAACACATAAACGTACGCCTTTATAAAAGAAAGGAAGTTAATATTTCAAATCAGAACCCTTCATTTAGTGTGACGACAAAGAATATTTGATCCACATTTGATCATGTCCATAGAAAACGCATTAAGGATTAAAAACGTATTAAATATGCACATTTCCAATAGGTGTACGCCTATCGGCGTAATTATAGTAAACTAATTTGACTTCTAATTAATTTATAAGTTTTAAAAATAGTTTTCGATGTTTAACCTTATTACATATAAAATTAATATATTTTCGTTAAATAAAATATAATTTATATGGGTTTTGATTGGTCTGACATGTTAAAAGACTTTGATCTGACTATTTGTAATCATCTGTTATGTGGCTTTTGTGAAAAAATTTGATGATAATTCATAGTCATTCATGGATGGTTTTCATAGAACATTTATGGATGGTTTTATAGAGGTATTGCTCATCTGCTCCAACACTAAGCTGCAAATACTGGATTGACAATGGAGAAATGAAAAAACAACAACGATGTTGATCATGAGATCATGATTAAAACAAAATATGTGGGGAACCTCTTCCTACCATTTCAATATCAAAAATTCGGTAAGGCAAGTCCTGGTTTTCCATATTTTTCCTTTTGGAATCTCATAGGTAGTTTTCAGGTTCAAGATCACTATAAATTTTGGAATGGTATAAATTTTGAGTTACAATTAGAGGCTATTGAGTTCTTTGTGGATGGGTTAAGTTTGGTTGGTTTGGAGTTTCCCAACTCGCCTTCTGTCATCTCTATTTCCAAGCCTGTGGACTCCAATCTATGGTTTTGCTTATTTTATTGTTAGTTCTGGGATTTCTCATTGATATTAGTTTCTAATAAATTTGAGGTTTTACCAACTATGGTTTTTGAAGCTTTTAGAGAAATTCATTGAGTTCTTCATTGGCATGAGGAGATAGCTCAGGCCAATAGCAACACTCTTATGGTAATTTCTACAAAAATATTTGAATTATAGCAGGATTGCTCCACCCATAACGCTAATATCATGAGTATTATACTACTCCATAAGCATATAATTGATTCACTGGAATCAGAATGTAATAGAATTTGTAGTTTACTCCTTCCTCATCGTGTGGAATCTCTCTCTGTGGACTCTAATAATCAGATAATAGAGAATTCATTCCAAGCAACACTAAAGGAATACAAAAAAACCCACCAACATCATGATCTTATGGAAATTAAAGGTCTAACCTCCCCCCAATCCAACCAGAGGTGAGAAGAAGAAATAAGAGTCCATCTAGGTTGTCCACGGTATGTACTAGAACAACCACATTTTAGTAAAAGTGGTTGATATATGCAGATTGGCGCCATTTTCCACATTTTAAAACTAATGGCACCTATCAGCCTATATCAACCACTTTTACTTAAATGTGGTTGTGCTAGTATATTGACATAGACATAGACATCCAATGGAATAATATAGAGGAATGTCATATAATTTTCATTTAAATTAGAATGTTATAACATGTAATCCTTTATGCCATATATAATTTTAATTTAAATTCGACTCTTCTTGTATGTAATCCTTTTAACCCTAAACCTAACCCATTATTAATACATATTGTTTACTATATGTGTGTACATGCATGTTGTTGAAACAGACACTAACACTAAGAGGGGGGTTGAATCAATGTCTGTAACTTTTGGCTACTTTTCACACTTTCATAGATTAACTAAATTAACTGAATATGATATATGTAGTTCAATTAATTATTCATAAACATGTACAACACAAACTGTATGAAGTAGATAAAATATCATTCTTTTATTTATTTAACTTGAATGAATACAAATAAAATCAATCTTTTAATATCTTCAACTTTAACTGAATATGAGAGATCCAGCTCTTTGATACAAGACCCAGCTTGTAGTTCTCAGATCCAACTGAGAAATAAGGAATCCAACCCTCATAAAAAGACCCATCTTGTTGATCTTAGATCCAACTGAGATGTGAGGAATCCAATCCTAATGACAAAACTCAGCTTGTAAACAGGCACCAACCTGATAGAATGAAATTTCATTCAATCGATTATATATATATATATATATATATATATATCCACCAAGACACCTTCTTCCCTTCATATTATTTTACTTATATAGTCCTCCAAATGGTGCCACTTTGAAACAATGTGTCCTTTTGGAATGAAACATTGCACCCTTCATTTAATTAACACAAATGGTAACTTTTATTAATTGATTTTCATACACCAATTTAGACAACGATTTTCGTATGAATATTTTGGAGTGATGGAAATGAATTTTAAAATTCTACGACATGGGTTTTTTTGCAGAACATGTCCAATTAGTTGTAACACATGAAACTTCCCCAGAAAGTGTGCAAGGTGGACGGTACAAGTGGTTCTTTGATGGCAAGTTGCCTAGATTTTCCTTTCATTATCAGATGTCAAATCGACTTCAGTACATATTACCTTTTCATGAATGTCTAAATTGACCTCCACATATCTCCTTTGTTGGTCATTATTTAAACTCAACTTGTAAACATTTTGCTTTATGGTTATATTAAAATCGGTTCCCTCTCAACTGCTAGTCACTAAAGATTTGACTTGGTCTCACCCTTTTTCGTATTTGCTTGCTCATTCGACCAACAAACATCTTTTTAGTCGACTCAACTAGGAGAAATTTTGACTTGAGGATTTCAATTTTAGTCGACCGATCTTACTTCAGGCTCGACCTGACTTGTATTTAAGTTTTATTCAACTTCTACCTTTAGGTTACTTCTTTCTTGGATCGTCTCAACTCGAAAGAAAACCAACTTGAAAAAATTAACTTTGGTCATCTCGACTTGCTTTGGTCGACTTGTATTTCCCGACTCAATTTTCATTCGAATTTGACCTTCAATGGGTCGACTTGTCTTCAACTCATCTTGAAATCAATTGACTTGTCTTCTCCAACTTCCCTCAATCTGCAGGCTTGCATTTGGTCGACTTGTCTTTGACTCGTCTTGCAGTCGATCAACTTCCAAATAGTCGACCTTATTGTTGTTTGAATCAACTCAACTTGTGACTCGATGGTGTCAATGTTTCCTCACCAAACATCCACCATTGAAATTATGTCTCAACTCTAGAATCTTCTTCAATTGAGATTTTTTGAATCACTTTTAATGAACCATGTCTTATTAACTTCTTTATTTGTGATTTGTATGGATCTATATTGGATTTTCCATTTACCCTTTTTATCTGGACAGTTTCTTCACAGATTCTTCTTTTGCGCATGGATGTTAATGACACAATCTCAACCTTATACAATATAAGATGAGTGTATCAAACTCATACAATATATTATTCAATATTATCTTTCTATTGATATTCAAGTCACCTTCATAACGTTATGTCCAATATTGACAATGCTTTACATTCAAGTCACCTTCATAACATTATGTCCAATATTGACAATGATTGGCATTCAAGTCACCTTCATAACAATATGTCCAATATTGGCAATGCTTCTCAAACCAATTAATCAATGATACTTCACCTATTTATCAAGCTTGACATCAATGACAACCAAATTGCCAAAAATCTCCCCTTTTGTTATTGATGGCAATCTTAGTAAAACAATCTTACTTCCCTTGTGAAATGTATTATGTATCTTGAGTCTTTTGAGTTGACTTTGTTTTACTCTTTATCTCTCCCCCTTTGAAAACAATGACAAAGGTAATATTTCTCTTCTCCCCCTAAGATGATGCTCCCCCTGAGGTGATGCTCCCCCTGTCTTTATCCCATTTATTTTTTACTTTGTTTTTATTGTTTATCTCTCATCTTTTGACATCAATGACAAAGGAAAGAAAAAATTTACTACTTTTATCCCCCCTGTGAATCTGTTTGTTGTTATCTCAATCTCTTGGGATTTTTGTGTTCAAATAGGGTTTTATTGTCTTCTCCTTTGTCATAACAGACAAGGGTGTGAAGCTTATTGATCTTGTTGATGTATTTCTTCTTCTTCTTGATATTCCTTAGTTATTTGATTCCAAGATATCTTTACTGTTCTTTCATATCATTAATAACTTTGCTTTGTTCATACTATGTCTTTATATATTTTGAACTCCTTTTGTTCCTTTCTTCTTTAGATATTATTTGTTGTATTCATCGCACTATTCTACAAACTAGTTTTCTTTTGAGATTTCATCATCATCACCACTGTTTTGTGCACCATAATCTTATTTGTCTTCTTCTTTAGAAATTATTCTTCCTTGAGCTTCTTCCTCTTCATATGCAAAGCTCTGAATTTCACATTCCTTATTAGGAGTTTCATCCATCAGTTTATTGTTATCAATTTCTTCATTTTTAGGTGCAAGATCTTCATCATCTTTCTTGTTTTCTACTTCATATTTTTTTCTCCATATATTTCCCTGAGGCACTATGTTTGATGAACTTTTATTTTCTACATTTGTCCTTTGAGATTAATCCTCTCTTATTTTCTTCCAAAGTTCATTAGATTTCCTTCCTGACTTGTATGGATTATTTTTCATGGGTTGTCCTCTTGATTTCCTGTAGTCTTGGGATTTGTGCCCAAACTTATCACAGTTGTAACATATCATGGTATGACAAAACTTTGTTGTGTGCCCAACATAATTACATCTCCAACATCTCATTAAGTTATTGGACCTTCTTGAATTTTTGTTTTCGGGACTCTTGCATTCCAATGCTTTGTGACCAAATTTTTTACAAGAAAAGCAATAACCATTGAAGGTGTTTCCATACTCGAGTTGTGACATGAGAAGTTTGTTTTTTGATATGTTTCTTGTTTTTTACTTTTATAGCTTCCTCCTTTAACAAAGTTCATGGTTTGTATTTGGTTTGTGATTGCACTTTTTTCTTTTGAGGAGGATAATCCTTTCCCATGTTTATGAATGGTGTTCCACTTGCCACCTTCTTCTTTCTTATTGTACCCAAGACCATTTTTTTTCATCGGTTGGTCTTTGACTGTTCCAGATCTTATCTAGGATGGTTGAGTTGTTATGGAATTTGACAGTTGCTTTTGTCTTTTCAATCTTCTTTTTGAGGTTGATAACTTCCAATTCCAACATGTGACATGTTTCTTCCTTTTTAGTCAACTGGATGGTCAAGTCTTCTTCTATTTCCTTAGCTTCTTCAAGTTGAGTCTTTAAACTGATGACTATTTCTTCTGTCTCATCCAAGACTTATGTGCATTTATTGGTTTTATCATATGTCTTCAATTCTTCTATTTATTTTGTTAGGTCAACAACTTAAGTCTTCAATATTTTGATTTCTTCCTTGTTTTCTAGTAGAATCCTTTTGAGGTTGATGACTTCCAATTCCAATGTGTGGCACGATTCTTCCTTTTTAGTCAATTGACTCTTCATAGTTTCTTCACTTTCCTTAGCTTCTTCAAGTTGAGTCTTTAGACTGTTGACCATTTCTTTTGTTTCTTCTAATTCTTCTATGAATTTATTGAGTTTGTCATATGCCTTCAACTCATTCATTTCTTTTGTTAGATCAACAACTTCAATCTTTAATCTATTGATATTTTCTTCTTTGTCTTCTAGTTGAATATTTTGTTCTTTCTCTTCATGGTTGTTAGATTGAACTAATTGTTGTACTAGCAACATATCTTTCTTTTGAATTTTCTCCAACTCTTCTAGAGTGCACATAGTTGTGTATTCGATATTGTCAAGAGCCTCCACAAAAACTTCAATAAATATACCATTTCATGGTTCCATACAAATATCTTCTAATGCAACTATAACATCAATCTTAAGATTCAATATTTTTTCTTCAGTGATTACTAAGGTATGCACTAATTCCTTGATGGAGTTGTATTCTTCATTGATGACTAGGGATTGCATCAATTCCTTGTTTGAGTTGTGCTCTTAATTGATGATTGGGGATGGCATCAATTCCTAGTTTGAGTTGTCTTCTTTATTGATGTATGGGGATTGCATCAATTTCTTGATGGTATTGTCTTCTTCTTTTTTGTTTTGTACTTTACTCTAATAAGAACTCTCTAGGTGGAGCCATAATACTTTAGTAGAGGTGTAGTGTACCATATTTTCTTTGATTTGGTTTGACATTCCATTATGTATTGCTTTTAATGTCGTTGAGTCGTTTCTCTTTACTTCTTTTGCAGTTTTGGATTTGTTCGTTGAGGTAGTTAAGTACTAAGGCTTACTTACTACTAAGTCCCAAACTCTAGATCCTCTTGACTTCAGATATATTTTCATTCTTTCCCTCCATGAAGACTAGTTTGTTCCATCAAATAAAGGAGCTTCCTTTGTGGAGAGATCCATTCCTTCATCCATTTGTGTGTTTAGTACGATCTTCCTTCCAGCGATTAGATTGTTTTTCCTTGAAGAGACCTTACTCTAATACCAATTGTTCTCTTCAGAACAATTGAGTGGTTAAAATGTAGTGAAGGAACCTGCTCTGATACCAATTGTTGAAACACACACTAACACTAAGAGGGGGGGGTGAATCAATGTTTGTAACTTTTGGCTACTTTTCACACTTTCATAGATTAACTAAATTAATTGAATAAGATATATGCAGTTCAATTAACTATTCATAAACATGTATAACACAAACTGTATGAAGTAGATAAAATATCATTCTTTTAATTATTTAACTTGAATGAATACAAATAAAATCAATCTCTTAATATCTTCAACTTCAACTGAATATGAGAGATCCAAATCTCTGATACAAAACCCAGCTTGTAGTTCTTAGATCCAAATGAGAAATGAGGAATCCAACCCTCATAAAAAGACCTGACTTGTTGATCTTAGATCTGAGATGTGACGAATCCAATCCTCGTGACAAGAATCGGCTTGTAAGCAGGCACCAACCTGATAGAATGATTTTTCATTCAATCCATTATATATATATATATATATATATATATATATATATATATATATATATCCCAACAAGACACCTTCTTCCCTTCATATTCCTTTACTTATATAGTCCTCCAAATGGTGCCACTTTGAAACAATGTGTCCTTTTGGAATGAAACATTGCACCCCTTCATTTAATTAACACAAATGGTAACTTTTATTAATTGATTTGCATACACCAATTTAGACAGTGATTTTCGTATGAATATTCTGGAGTGATGGAAATGAATTTTAAAATTCTACGACATGGGTTTTTTGTAGAACATGCCCAATTAGCCGAAAAATGAGAAATTTCCCCATAAAATGTGTGAGGTGTCCAATACAGGCGGTTCTTTGAATGAAACTTGCCTAGATTTTCCTTTCGTCATCGGATGCCAAAACGACTTCAGTTCATATTACCTTTTCATGAATGTCTAAATTGACCTCTACTAATCCAGATTATTTTTCAGAATGAAATGAAAGCAGAGATATCACAATGAAATACACATAAAAATTGTCAGAAATGGCGAAATACAACAATAAATTATTTCTATTATTGAAAGAAATGTACAGAGACTGTAAAAATACAGAGTGCAAGACTCACTAGAATGGTGGTAGCTTTATCTCTGAGAAGAGATGTGACGGAAACGCTCATTCAAAAGAATATTATTACAATGAGGCTATGAAGAAATTTTTATGATAAACATTAATTCCAAAACCCTAGACATCCAAAAACCTAACCCTAGGAGATAAAGCACCAAAATTCATGTGGGCCCCGTTGGGGTAAGTTAGTACATTAACTTCATGTGGTTGTAACTTTTTCATACGATCTTCATTTTAGGCATGTGATAGACCGTTGGAAAGGTATTTTCTAGAACTACGCATTATGCCTTCAAACTCTAACTATGTCTACAGTTTGACTATGTCAAGCCAAAAAAAAAAAAATTGTTTAAAGCCCCAAAATGGCCCTGGAAATACAGAAAGATGTACTAACATGAAAACTTCCAAAATAAGCCAGTTGGAATAGGTGGGCAGCCACCAATATCCACCTGGATGTTGTGTGGGGCTTCAGGATAGCCCCGTAAGTGCAGAACCCACAATTACAAAAAAAATTCCCCATTACAGAGAAACGTGTTGAACTGGAAATTGTCTAGATGGGCCAATTGGAATTTGGAATAGGTGGGTGGCCACCAATATCCACCTGGATCAATCCTCCCCCCTTAGGAAGCAATGGTATCCATTGCATTGAGTGCACGGGGAAGAGGGCAAAGCGTTTTCTGAATCTGAATCTTGGTGAGTTATGTTCCTTGTTGGAGAAGTTGCATTGCTTGATTTGTGGAAGTTTGTCACGAACCTGTTACTGGAGGGGTTGAATATGTTCCACCAACCTGTTGTCTCTAGTCTTGACGAGGCATTGTGTAGGCACCGTCGTAGGTGAAGAAACAATATATGTGGTATGATTATGTTGGATAGAAGGTGATAAGGCTGCAGTGGTTGCAGTGGCCTTTTGTGCATCCTTTGAACAGACTATGAAGAGGATGAATTTTGCAGTATGAGAGATTACCTTACAACATTGTTTTGGTGGAACAATAGTTGGAACTACCTCTGGTATCATGTAGAGATGACCCCCCAGAGTAATAATGACACTATGGGGTCGAGACTCATAAACAACATGATGTTTCCACATATATGGTTGGCCCAAAACAACATCACATACATCAAGAGGGGTAACATCACACACTACCTCATCCTTGAAGGGTTGGATGTTATATGACAGGCGACATTGTTGGCCAACACGGAGATCTTGTCCATTTTGAATCCACCCGATGTTGTATGGTTGCAAGTGTGGTGTTGTCGACAACCCCAACTGTTTGATGACCTCAACTGAGATGAGGTTCTTCTGGTTATCGTTATCAATAATGAAATGCATTGGGGTCCCCTTTACACACATATAATAGTTATTTTTCTTGAATTGGTGCGGACGCGACAATAGAAGTGGGGTTTGCGTCGATGATCTTTCTATTTTCAATATTTTCTAGATCAGATTTTTAATCAAGGTTCGGCTCCTTGTCTTTGACCTCGGCCACCAATGACTATTTTGAGCGACATTCATCGGTGTTGTGCCAGGGGATTTTGTGCAATTCGCACCACTTCCTAGAATCATTCTTCATATTTCCTTTACCCTTATTTTCCTATGTCTTGGATTGGTTGTCATGAGGTTGTTGGTTAGGGCCGTCTTTACCATGCTTTAGTTGTTGCATATTTCCAAACCCAAACTCTCACTTGTTCTGGTGCCTAAATTTCTGCTCGATTTTGACAGCATATCTATAGGCAGCTTTGAATGATGGGATGTTTAGGAAATCCATTTCGGGTTGGATGTGCCTATGTAGAGCCCCACGATATTTCAGAACCAGATGTCGCTTGGATTCTTTGATACCCAGCTTGGTGTGCAAGGTATGGAAAGTATTTGTGAACTCTGGCACTATTTGGCTCTTCTCTTGTTGCGGTGTGGTCCATATCATGTATTTATCTTCATAGTTATCAACAGGGTAGTATTTTTCATTGACCGCATCCACACACAAAAAAAAAAGTGGGATCAGCCCCATATATTCCAAATTCCTCTGTGGAAATTTTCTCCCAATAAGTTTCCCACCAATGTTTGACATGGGGGAGATCCTTGAGGAGTGTGAAGTTGATATTTCCTTATCGAAAAAATTGTGAACAGAGAAATAACCTTCTAGTAGATTCAACCATTTTTCTAAGGCAACCGCATCTATCTGTCCTTCAAATATGAGAATAACAAAATTAAATTGTACCTTGAAGGGAGAGGTTCCTCCAAAGTGTTTGCTTGATGAATATGCGCATGTGTCTATTGGCAGGCGTTGAACGATGTGGGAAATTTCTCCATCATTGCATCCCTCTATCGCACGCGAACTTGCTCAAGCAATAGGTTAATAGAATCTTTTACTCTGGCATTTTTCTTTTATGGCTCCATAGAGGGTTTCTTGGGCATGCGAGAGTGGTTCTCCTCAAGAGAAACAAGATAGAGACCCAACTTTCTATACTTGGACCTCGTCGGGGACATGCACTGAAAAATGATCAAGAGTAGCATGTTCTTATACCATTGATCCAGATTATTTTTCAGAATGAAATGAAAGCAAAGATATTATAATGAAATACATATAAAATTTTCAAAATCAATGAAATACAACAATACATGGTTTCTATTAATGAAAGAAATGTACAAAGACTGTAAAAATATAGAGTGCAAGACTCGCTAGAATGGTGGCAGCTTTATCTATGAGAAGAGATGTGACGGCTACGCTCATTCTCAAGAAGATGATTATAATGAGGATATGAAGGCCTTTTTATGATAAACATGAATTCCAAAACCCTATACATCCAAAAACCTAACCCTATGAGATGAAGCGCCATAAGTCATGTGGGCTCTGTTGGGGTAAGTTAGTACATTCACTTCCTGGGGTCGTAACTTTTGCATACGACCTATGTTTTAGGCATGTGATAGCCCGTTGGAAAGATATTTTCGATAACTACAAATCATGTCGTCAAACTCTAACTATGGCACACCAAAAAAAATACTGTTTAGAGTCCCAAAACGGCCCTGGGAGTACAAAAAGATGTACTGACATGAAAACTTCCAAAATAATCCAGTTGGAATAGGTGGGCGGCCGCCAATATCCACCTAGAGGCTATGGGGGTTTCAAGATAGACTCGTAAGTACAGAACCCACAATTACAAAGAAATTTCCCCATTACAGAGAAACGTGTTGAACTGAAAATTGTCCAGATGGGCCAGTTGGAATTTGGAACAGATGGGTGGCCACCAATATCCACTTGGATCATCCAAATATCTCCTTTGTTGGTGATTATTTAAACTCAAATTGTAAACATTTTACTTGATGGGTATATTAAAATCGGTTCCCTCTATACTGCTAGTCACTAAAGATTTGACTTGGTCTCACCCTTTTTCGTATTTTCTTCCTCATTCGACCGACAAACATATTTTTAGTCGACTCAACTAGGAGAAATTTCAACTTGAGTATTTCAATTATAGTCAACCCATATTGCTTCATCCTCGACCCGACTTGTATTTAATTTTTCTTCGACCTCGACCTTTAGGTTACTTCTTTCTTGGACCGACTCGACTCGAAAGAAAATCGACTTTAGAAATTCGACTTTGGTCATCTTGACTTGCTTTGGTTGACTTGTATTTCCTTACTCAATTTTCCTTTGACTTTGATCTTCAGTTGGTCGACTTGTATTCGACTCGTCTTGAAATTGATCGACTTGTCTTCTCCAACTTGCCTCAATTTGCGGGCTTACAGTTGGTCGACTCGTCTGGCAGTCGATCGACTTCTAGATAGTCGATCTTATTGTTGTTTGAATCGACTCAACTTGTGACTCGATGGTGTTAATGCTTCCTCACCAAACATCCACCATTTAAATTTTGTCTCATCTCCGGACTCTTCTTCAATTGATATTTTCTGAATCACTTTTAATGAACCATATCTTATTAACTTCTTTATTTGTGATTTGCATGGATCTATATTGGATTATCCATTTACCCTTTTTATCTAGACAGTTTCTTCATAGTTTCTTCTTTTGTGCATGGATGTTAATGACACAATATTAACCTTATACAATATAGGATGAGTGTATCAAACTCATACAATATATTAGTCAATATTATATTTCTACTGATATTCAAGTCACCTTCATAACATTATGTCCAATATTGACAATGCTTAACATTCAAGTCACCTTTATAACATTATGTCCAATATTGGCAATGATTGACATTCAATTCACCTTCATAACATTATGTCCAACCTTCATAACATTATTTCCAATATTGACAATGCTTAACATTCAAGTCACCTTCATAACAATATGTCCAATATTGACAATGCTTCTCAAACCAACCAATCAACGATACTTCACCTATTTGTCAATGCTGACATCAATGACAACCAAATTGCCAACACATGCATGATCTGAAATGTGGATGTCGGAATACTTTTGTAAATTCAAATCCATAGCTGCCACCATATTTCTTTAGCCTCGTTTACCATTGACATTGTTATGCGCCCTTCGTCATTCCAAGCATGTATACTAGGGATGTTGGTATATATATCTGAGGGAGACGAGGCTAAAGAAATGCATTGGTCATCAAATAGTGGGTATGTATCCTAGAAAACCATCACCCTCCAAAAATTGTTGGCATTTTATCTAATACTCTTAGAATTGGCACCTATCAAGAAATCCAAACTCCAAACGGATATCGCTCGTCACTGCAAACTGCAAAGAATTTTCAATAATTTTCACCATGAATTCCTGCTTCAATTATGACCTCGACACCATTCCACCTTTCCATTCCTTCGCATGATGTCGACATCATTACGTCTTTCCGCATGGTTTTGTAGAAAGACGGGATTGTGTTACTTCACATGGAAGTAAACAATCATACGAATCTTGCATCCTTTATAATCATTATTGGCCATCTTCATGGCTCTATGAAAACCAACCAAATATACTCATGGTATGTCATTCATGCAATAGTAAACATAATGAGTTTCCCAACCTCGAAACTCTCTATTTGTACATGATGATTTATACTCAGACAAGAATGTGTGGTGATCTTGAAGAAAGTGAAACCATCAAAGTCCAACATTAGCAAAGAAGAATTCATGGCATTGAGAAACCTTCGCAAAAACAAAGATATAATGTTCAGAGATTGTCGGAAGAACCACAGTATTTAAGACATCTTGTCGTCGACGTTTCGGATCCATAACAGGATCCATCATCAGGACCAAAAAAGTCTGAGAAAGATAGTGAGAGAAGAGCCTTTATTATAATGATGTCTTAAATACTGTGGTTCTTCCGACAATCTCTGAACATATTTCTCACCACAGAAACCTAAATGAAAAGATATAATGATCATGAAGGCGGATAAGGGGAATTCCATTGTTATCATGGATTTGAATGAGTATCATAGAAAAATTATGGAGAACCTAACATTGATTGGAAGTTACAGGAAGCTCGAGAAAGATTCAAGAAACAAAATCATAAGAGATATCACTAAAACAAATGCAAACTCCTCTTTAGATGAAGATGTGAAAAAGAAAATAAATCCAAAGGTTGCTACCATCCCACGCATCTATGGACTACCAAAAATTCACAAAGAAGGGTATCCTCTTAGAGCTATTGTCAACACAATAAACTCTCCTTCTTACAACCTTGCAAAGCTATTGGAAAATAGGTTCAAACCTCTAGTTGGACATACTAGATCTTTCATCAAGGATTCCTCTCACTTTGTCGAAGGGATCAAGTCCTTGAAGGTTAAAGAAATGGATCTCATGGTAAGTTTTGACGTGGTATCCTTATACACTAAAATTCATGTAGATTATGTTATTAATGTGATTAGGAGGATCAATGATGATGAAACAACAAAACTGGTTGAAGTCTACCTAAAGTCCACATATTTCAATTTTTGTGGTGACATATATGAACAAACCCGCAGTGTTGCTATGGTTTCTCCTCTTTCGCCAATCATTGAAAACCTTTACATGGAGGATTTTGAAGAAAGATATATCAACACTACACCTCACAAACCGAATCGTTGGTTGGGGTATGTAGATGATACCTATTTTATTTAGACCCGTGGAAGAGAAAACATGGACATCTTCTTAAGGCACATGAACAACCAATCTGACTTTATTAAGTTTACTATGGAAATAGAGAATGAAAAAAAGCTTCCATTCCTAGACATTCTCTTCTCTAAAAAAACTGATGAATCCCTCTCTCATCAAGTCTACAGAAAAAAGACTCACACTGACAGGTACCTACAAGTTGATTCTCACCACTATCCTTCTCATAAGATGGGTGTTATAAACACCTTAGTTACTAGAGCCAAGTGGATCTCTGATAATGAACACATTGATCATGAACTTGAACACCTTAGTAAGGTATTTAAAATAAATGGTTACGCTAATAAACAGGTTGAGAGGGTCGTCAAGCACAGGGAGAAAAATAAAACAAAAGATGACATATCCAAAACTATCACGCTTCCTTACATCCAAGGCACCATTGATAAAATGGCCAAAATTCTTATGAAAAAGAAAATTAGAGTTGCCTTCTCTCCTCTCAACAACTTGTGAAAAAATCTCGATCATGCTAAAGACCTGATAGATCCAAAGAAAGTTAAAGGTGTTTACTCAGTCCCTTGTGATTGTGGAAAATTTTATATCAGTGAAACTAGCAGGACCTTTCAAATTAGGTTTAAATAAAAAGGTGTTGACTTATCACATGGTTGCATAAAGAAATCCGCTCTCGTGGAACACTCTAATGAATCCAAACATAAAATTTTCCTTGAAAAAGCCAACATCGTTGAGAAAATTGATCATTACACTAAAAGAAAAATAAGAGAGGTCGTGGAAATTGAAAAGCACCATGTAAACTTGAATAAATATGATGGATGGAGATTGAGAAAAATTTGGTGCCCTGTCATAAACCACATTAAAAACAATGGTAACCCTAATATAAATAACATTTAAAACCAAGCTCACTCATGAGTTTAAAAACAAAACATTGGTTTTACCAATATTTATGGTTAGTGTTGCTACCATTCAAAACCTTGAGAACTTGTCTCCTGACGATGGGCTGAGTTGACAAGCCCAAAACGTTGAGAAATTAAAAAACAACTCATGATCTTCATCTTTGAAGATTTATTAACATGAGATGGTTGCCTCCAAACATACCTAGATTTTTTAGGCCATCAATTCCATCAGTAAGTGGGCCACCAGAAAGTGTGCCCCACTTTCTTGGCCCCTGAGGATGAGGGGGAACTCCTTAATTAGTATTTTAGTTAGTGTTGTAGTTAGTTTCATATATTTCTATTGTAGTTAGTAGTTTGCTTCAACACTTTCTATTGCAAGCATTTAGTGCACTTTTAGCAATTACTATTGTAAGAATTTAGTTAGTTGTTGCAACTTCTATTGTAATCAGCTAATAACGAGAAGGAAAAATGTGTCTTTCTTATAAAAGGTGCTCCTCTCTCACTCAAGAAAATGTGATGGTTTGTTCTAATTTTTCTTCTCCATTTTCATGTATATTTTCTTTTCTTTGTTTCAAGCTATCTAATTTATATTCTTCATTGCGCATTTTAGTTTTTTGTTTGTTTTTTCAGATCTGAATTCCAAATCAATTGGTATCAAATCCTATATCCAAGTAATCTTTTTCTCAGCCACAAAATTTAGAAGAGAGGCCATCCAACAAAAAAAAAAATCTCAGAGCCAGACGTCCTTCTCAAGACTTCTAGTGCACCCTCCTTATGGCTTCTAGCATGTTCATTCTTCACCATTCTCCACATGCCCTCTTCAGGGTACCGAGTGCCTTCTCGGGGCCCTCAAGAGTTCAATGATTCTCAACGCAACATCTAGTGATAGATTGGCATCTGTGGTGAATGAAAATTATGTTGTCGTGAAGAGATCCATCGACAAAGGATTTTGCATCCATTGTCATAGCTTCAATTCTGGATTTAATGATGGCCTTCTAGGAGCTACTCTTTCTACAACAATGCAGATCTCCAACACCCATGCAAATCGATATGCGCTTCTAATTATTGAATTTTGTGGGCCAAATGAATGGTGAAACATCAACTCTTGGCTTCGTAGTCTTTCCACATACTTATGTACATGTCCTAAGATGACATAAGACATGAAGCTTCAGATCGTTAGTCTACAACTCGAGGGAACTGCGCAGACATGGTGGGACACTCAGTTAGAGAATTCTTCCTAGGTCATGGACATAGGCGACCCAATCGAGTCACGGACACCACACATTAAAATGTGGGAGGGATTTCTCCATACACTCGGTGATCGCTTTAATCCCCCAGGATATCGATAGAACCTATTTTCCAAATGGTTGCAGCTTAGACAACTCACCCATGAGTCATTACAGAGCTAAATAGATGTCTTCTACAAGTTGTGCATCCAACTACACATTTCATATTCGAAAGAGGTATTTATTGTCAAATTTAATTCTGGTTTATTAACAATTTTATGTCATGAAGTCGATTTTTTGAGTCTCCTTCCTTGAACAAGGCCTTTCTTCGGGCCTTGGTCATGGAGCGTAAAGTGGCTCCTCAAATCCACTCTCCCCTAATCCGATATGTTCCTTCTACTACTGGTCCTTTGCATATTGATCATTCCTTGATTTCCCCTACTTCCCCATCCACACCCAAAAATGTGCCCTGGTGTACCTTTCATATGACCAACTCACATGCATATGCACATTGTCGGGCACTTAAGAACATTCACACCAACCAGACTCTATTTGCATAGGTCACTCATCCATATTCCCCTGACCATCTTGAAGTAGTCTCTCTTGAAAATCCTACCAAAGTAGAGCCTTCTATGATCATGATGACCACTAATGAACTCGACATCTCTAATAAATCCCTCTTTACACGTAATTGCCATATTAAGCATGAGTTGGATACTCTCATCTTGGACAATGGAAGCCAAAAGAACCTCGTGGCCTAAAACTTGGTCACACGCATGAACCTCCCCATCACTCTGCACCTAGACCCACACCAACTCGACTAGGTACAAAAGGAAGGCCCTCATCTCACTATCTCCTAGTGTTGTGTTGTTACATTTGTGATTATCCCTTTCCGGGATAATGTGGTGTGTGATGTCTCTCCTCTTAATTGTGTTGATTTGTTACTTGGCTTTCCCTACCAATAGGCCTGAAACGTTATCTATCATGCTAAATATTAGCAATACCACTTGCAACATGAGGGGCGCACCTATGTGCTTACTTCTTCTACTATTAAATCCATTGAGCCTATTACTAACCATGTGTTTTTTAATCAAGTTAGTTTGAACCAATGTGTCTCTTTATGCTTGGTTCACCCCATTAACCCAAACAACCAGAATAACCTTATACCTCTGGCCATGGATCCCCCACTCCAAGAATTTGCAATGTATTCACACAACCCATGGAATTGCCCTTGTTTCACTCTATTGAGCTCACACTTGATTTGATTCCTAGTGCTTCTTTGCCCTACACCCTATCCTATCACATCACTCCCTAAGAGGCCGCTGAGATGGAAGACCCAATCGGTCAACTTTTGAACTTAGGAGATATTCCACCTTCATTGTCTCCATGTGCATCCCCCGCCTTTGTTATCCCAAACAAGGATGATTCAGAATGGCACTTAGTGACCCACTACTATACCCTTAATAAATCCAATGTTAAAACCCGTTACCTCCTACCCTGGATTGAGGAATGATTGGACCACTTACAAGGGGATTATTCCTTCACACAAATGGATTTGAAAAATGGATACTAGCAAGTTCACATGATTGTATCAATTCATTTGGGTAAATGCATGATCATTTATCTTGATGATATCTTGGTCTTCAGTAATTTGGGGGTAAAACATCTTCGGCACATCTATAGCATCCTTGAGCTACTGCGGGAACATACACTTCAAGTAAATAAATCATATGTTGGACACACATCATTTCCACATTTGGGACTCATACTAGACACAACACGGAGTCGATCAGATCTGACTTGGGTACAGTTTTTGGCACAACATCCAATACACTCTAATTCTCATGACCTCAAGATTTTTTTTCAAATTTTTTGGCACCACTTTGCTCAGCTTTCGATTGCATTATACTTTGCACAAGTTCTTCGTTTTTTGAATTGGAATCATCCCTTTGAGATTAAAAAGGATGCAGTTCAATTTTCCAGTGGGGCGATACTTAAATAGGGAGTTCATTTGATGACATTTCATTTAGAGACCCTTTCTCCTTCTGGCTCGACACATCATCGGTAGTCACATCAGTCAACTTAGCATTTTATCCATATGTTTACTCAATGCTATACTCAAGAAGCAGTTTCCTTATGAGCAGCCTCAAACCATGTGAAACATAGGCATGATAAGAATCTCACTCCATTATTCTTTCAGTTAGGAGATCATGTATGGCCCTTGTTGGACAAGTACCAATTCAAATGCCAACATCATTTGCAGTGCAATTTCCCTCATTTGATGGTGAAAGCACAGATGTTTTCGGATGTAAACAAGGAGGAATTGGGCCACCATGAAGTGTGCCCCACTTCCTTGGCCACTCGGGATGAGGGGGCACTCCTTAATTAGTATTTTAGTTAGTGTTGTAGTTAGATTCAGATATTTCTATTGTAGACAATGGTTTTCTTCGGCAATTTCTGCTGCAAGAATTTAGTGCGCTTTTAGTAATTATTGTTGTAAGAATTTAGTTAGTTGTTGCAACTTCTATTGTAATTAACTAATAATGAGAAGGAAAAGGTTGCCTTGCTTATAAAATTGCACTCCTCTCTCACTCAAGAAAATGTGATAGTTATTTTCTCTTCTAATTCTTCTTCTCCATTTTCGTGTATATTCTATTTTCTCTTCTCCACGCTATCTAATTTTTGTTCTTTATTGAGCATTTTAGTTTTTTGTGTGTTTTTCAAATCTGAATTGCAGATCAGCAAGGCATCAATTTGGCACAAGGAACTTGCAACCTTGTGTTAGTCAAGTAATTGAGAGCCAAAACATCACAAATTAGGTGATTGGCTCCTGAGAACCACAAAACTCTATTCAACTAGTTATTACCACCTCCAAAACAATCTCATTTGCAAGGATGACCATGACCTAAACAAAGGAGAGAGAAAAATAAGTCTACTGGCAATTTCCAGGAATAAACTTGTGACTATTCTTAAGATAAAAACAATATAACAAAGCTGATATTGAAATGTGGCTCGGGGTTTGGACAATGCCCTATGAAAAAATTTCACCTCTTATATCAAGGGGATTCTCTAGAGATAGTAGCATTCTTGCTCTCAAGAATCGTTTTAATAACACATTGGGGTGTATAAAAAACACTACGAGGCTACGAAAGGTATTCCTAACTTGCATCAAGTCCTCTACATTATCTGATAAGGGGAGTAAGGTACATAAGGCTTGAGGAAAGCTTGTATTATCATCGTGGAGGAACATAAATGCCTCCATCCCACAACTGAATGAGTACAACATTCAAATTATGTTTGGTTTCACCATTATTCTTTTTAGCATTGTCTTATTTATGCTTTTAGTATTGTTTGTTTGTTCCTACTTGGGTATTTGACCTTTACTAATTCAATGATTTGTCTTGTGGTGTGAACGAGCTCATGGATTGGGAGCAAAAGATCATGAACATTGGAAAAATGCATGCTTGTGGGCATGATGCACATGTCACTATGCTTCTTGGAGCTGCCAAATTTCTTAATAAACACAAAGATAAACTCAAGGTGTTTTGCAAGCATGTATAGATGCAAGTGATAAAGAGGTCACACTTTAAACTGAAGGATGCTCGTTATGTTAACAAATTATATGTACAAATCTTTTAGATGGATTCAAAACAAATTATATTTACATCTCTTTGAGATGGATTCGAATTTGTTTTCATTTAAATATAAAATTTGCCCAGATTATATGCTTTTCATTATGGCCATGTGTCATATATTAGACCTACTTAATATGTTGTTTACATTCTTAGCTATAATGTAAATGTGTTTGGTTGTTGTATGCTTTCATTTCATATGGTTTCTTGCTTAATACAAATGCCAATTTGGTTAATGTAAATCACCTTTGCTCAAGTATAAGCGCATCAAGGAATTTGACACTTAATTTTTTCAAGTTAAAACTCCAACTTAACCATAGAGTGAAAGAATGTATTGAACCCTGTAAATTGGTAAAAGTTAAAAAGAAAATCTTAAACGTTGCGTTGGTTTTTTCTACTTCTCTCCAAGACCTGACATAACCACACGCAACAGTACTATAAAATGTAAAAAAATAATAGTGAAGAGGTAAATGTTAAAACTTAAGTAACCTTGTTTGGATTTGCAAAACTATGCTCCATGGAAATTGAGAAGCCACCATGGTAAATTCTTAATCGTATTATGTAAAAGTGAAATAGTAAACAAGTTAAGTAATGATAAACCGACAAATTCATAAATGAAAGGGAGTTAATGTTGGCAATCTCATCCATTGATTTGGAGGCAACTAACATCTTTAATTCTTGGACAAATTCATAAATGAAAGGGAGTTAATGTTGGCACTCTGTACCTCCATCAATGTGCTCTCACTATTGTAGTAGTTAGGAAGCTTCTACTGGATGGAACCCCACTTGTAAGTGCCTTCCCTTGAGCTTGAGCTCAATTTGTATTTGGCATTTAATTTGTATTGAAATTCTTGCTAAGGTGCTCTTTAGAGTGGCCCAATTTGTCTTCAGCCACGGTCGACCTTTCGATTCGATCTGGGACCAGAAGCAGCAGTTAATCTAGTCGGTGAGTCAGTTAAGTAAGTCGGTGATGCTCTTTAGTCAGTTCAGTCCCAGTTTTTCTCCTTGCGAAACAAGCAGAAATAATATGCGGTATGTGGTATTAGTAATAAATAAGAAATAATACAACGTTTTCAAATAAAATTTGCATGAAAACTAACAACTTGATTGGTTGGGTAATCGAGTAGCGAGCGTTAGGGTTGTGCAGCGAGCGTTAGGGTTCGAGCAGAGAGGCTCATGACGGCGCCAGGGGGCGGGATCCCCGCCCCCCCTTCGATTGCTGATGCTTTCCGCAGACTCATCCACAGCCGTGGGAAGCAGACTGCCCCTCCAGAGATCCCGAAATTCATTAAAAAGCTGGACGAGATTCCTGAAATAGCACTGCCGGAAGAGAACCCAATGAAGATAGCAGTAGCCCTAGCCAATCGAGGGTTAGTCGGTCAATTTATGGGACTGTGGCCGTCCACCAAAACCACAGACGACTGGATACAGAGAAACTGGAGACCGAACCTAGCCAACGGTGTAACCTACTACCCAGTAGGCCGGGGCTACTTCGTTTTTGAATTCATAACGGAAGAAGATCGAGACCTGGTATTCAGGAACGGGCCTTATTTCATGGGGACACAGGGTCTCTATTTAAATAAATGGTCTCCGGACTTCAACCCCT